>RCHQ01000160.1:0-133681 GCA_003676415.1 Plasmopara muralis | reverse complement strand
CTACTTGCTACTGCGTGCTACCGACTTTGTCAAGCTCTATGTGCTGACATGCTGAATGCGACTTGGGTTTGCTGCTTCTAGTATGCTTTAACATAGAGCACAGCCATCTTGCCAGCTACGCGTACATTTTCATGCTACCTGCAAATGGAGTCCCAGCTTCATTTACAAGCAGTGACTTGGGAACGCATCTATCCGACATCCAAAAAACGTTGCGTTTCCGGCCTGACTTATGTCGTTCGGTCAACGCTCGATCCACCCGCTCTTCCTTGCCTCAGACACTGATCTATCCTTCACTACCAGCCAAACCTTGCCAGATATAAACACACCACCGCTATCGTATGCTGCCGTGGTACGTCGTGGCATGCGGGTAACGTCGCTCCAATGATCGATTTGTCAAGAGTCTGCCGCAACCACTTCTGTCGTCCCTCCTGCAGCTCTTTCTGCTGTAGTTCGATACGTAGCCGCCGTTCATTCAGCACCCAGCAAACTTTCCATCTGTACTGCAGGCTCCTAAGTTGTGTCGCCACCAAGCAGCCCAACATCGCCTCGATTGTTTCTGCTCCCGCCAACACTACAGGCTTTCCGATCTGAGTTGGTGCCGGGGACCGGTCGCAAACGTAAGGGCAGCTGATGGCGACTTTGCCTATCTGCTCACACATGTGCACTGTGCTCGCGCCGCGCCCGCATCTCCATCTTGTACAGCGGTTAAGTCTCGCCCGAAGCCTCTCGTGCGTCACGACAAGCAACTACGTTTACGTGCCCAGCACAGTCGAGGTCGAGTTCGACTGCTGTCCAGCGACACTCGATGAGGTCAAGATCCCGCGTAAGGTGCAGGCGCCGCGCAATCTGACTGCTAGCATGAAAGTCAGTCACTTTCTGAAAGCACCACACTAGCGTGGTAAAAGCCATAGAGCCAACTTCTATCCAAGCGATCGTCGGAGAGATGAAGGCTGCTGAAGAAACGGCTGATACCCAGCTGCTTCCGGATCGCGTGGCTCTCATGGCGTTAAATATTGCGCTCTGGCGAACTAGACTACTTTCACATGATAAATCGCATCTCGAGGGCGATCGACCACACCGACACCAACACGTCGGGCCAAGTATCTCGGCACCATCGTGCCTAAGACGCGTGACGGTGTATTCCGATGCGTTTCTCAATGGTGGAACAGCCCGAACACACCAACCATTGTGCGTGCGACTAGGGCGCAGTGCCTGTTCGAGTTGATGTTGATGTGCACAGCACCCCAGATATTTAAAAAAGACTACTGGCTCCAGCGTCTTACTGGGTGGTTGGTGCTTTGGATACCAGCGCACAACCGACGTCTTCTTTACCCCAATATGTTGTTAGTCCTACTCCGCTCCAAGATTGGCACACATTGCTTCAAGATCTGGGAAAAACAAGTCTAGTGGCAAGGCGATATACTCGAAGACCGCGACTACCTTCGTGGCTGCGGCCATGACTACCCAGAGAACGCAGATGTGCTCCAGCTCCAGATGTCGACGATCAGTCTGTGCTTATGACTGGACCGCTTGCACGAAGGTGCCAAGGTGGCCCCACGCGTGGACGCGCCCGAGGTCTCGTGACAGGACTTTAGCTTGCTGACCATCAATACCAACGGAATTAAGAGAAACGGGCACCTACCAATCGAGCACTTGCTCGAAAAGCATAGTCTCACTTGCATCTAGGAGACCAAACTCCGTGATTGCCACCATCTTGACATCTTCAAGTTTAGCCTTCAAGCCCATTTTTAGCACAAGCTATTCGTCAGTGACCCTGGTGCGGTCAGCACCACACAGACGACACATCGATATGGCGGAGTGCTCACTGTGCTCCACTCCAATTTTCCATGCTTCGATACGGCCGAGGAGCTTCGCGAACTGACTGTCCCGGAAAGCTATTTGGTCGTCCGATTGGTGGTCGTCAGTGCTCCCGTGTACATCCACAATGTGCACACGCCGGTGGACGGCCACGAAAAATCTGTATTCTTCAACCATTTTCCACTTTACCGCTTTAAGGACAATGTGACGCACATAGTCCTCGGCGACTTGAACCCGCCGCTAACCCCCTGCCTAAACTCGTCCCAGCCACGCTTGCTTCCTCGACCGGTCCACAGCTCTTGTATGAGTTAACTGAATTAGCTTGGTTGTCGTCGATGCATGGCAAATCCTCCACCAAGACGACTGCGTGTACACCGGTCCCCAGCTGTGGCAAAACCGACTCGACTATGCTATGTTGTCGAAAGGCATTTGTAACGCGTTATACGGTGACTCCAAGTACTTTGAGCCCAAGGGTGCCGGTGGTCACCTGGTACATACAGTGACATTGCGCTCGGTGTCTCAACTTCACGGTACGGCTACTGGCGCTTTTCGGAGTATCTGATGTTGTCGATGCCATCCGTGGTAAATCCCAGCAAGTACTCGCGAATATCCAGGCTGCACTAAATCCAGGCAACGTCTGGGAATAGTTTCGGCGCAAGCTACATGCCCTGCAATGTGAGCTAAGCGATTAAAACGACGTAGAGCTATTGTACCGCACAAAACACGTACCGCGACTGCGTGACCCGGTCTCGCTGCTACAACCAAGACTCGGCCTTTGACTTCCAAGATCAAAATACCGAGACGTCTCTCATGTATTTCTTCTGCCCGATTGACCATCAATTTGGCGGATCAGCAATAAAGCAATTCGGACTCCCAGCGGCGGCATCTCACAAAATCCGGTGGACATCTCAGCAAGATTTCGAGCCCACCAGGGTTGTATCATGGATGACGCTGACAGTTCTGCTGGCTTACCTCAGCCCATTGATCACAAAGTTGACGAAAGCTGTTCAACACGATCGACAAGGGCATAATAGCCGATGAACAAGTCCTTCTCAAAGCCCCGATTTCCGGAGCCGACCTTGTCGACGCGCTCAAGGACTTGAAAACCAACTTCACACCTGGCATGGACGGTCTCGGCTGGCTGCTCCCAGATTACACCCGACGTCTTCGGGGATGTCTGAGCATATTGTTCAAGTTCCAGTTGGCACGCGGCAAACTCCTCCCATACCAGCGCAAGTTGGCTGTGTGCATGTTGCACAATAGAAGGCTTGCCTGACGACCCCGGCAGCTTTTGGTCGATCTGGCTCATGGACGTTGATGTGATGGCAATGTCGAAGTTGCTGATCTACCGCCTCCAGCTCTAACTCCCCAAACTTATTCACGCCATTTGAAATGCGTTCATCAAGGGTCGGTCTATCCACCACCATGTTTGATTCATGGCCGACCTGCAAGACCTCACGATTGCACGCGACATAGAAGCCTACGCTATGTTTTTCGACCTCGGGAAGGCGTACGACCGGGTCGACTGAGACCATATGTTCCAGGTGCTCGATCGCATGGGCTGCGGTGGCGCCTTCACCGACTGAGCGAGGTTGCTCTACACCGACTCGCAGGCACACCTCTCGCTCAACCGTCACATCCAGCCGCCGATCTTCCCCACACGGGGAGTCAAACAAGGCGATCCACTCTCAGCGCTGCTGCTCCTCATGGTCATCGAGCCACTGCGGAACTTACCCAGGCAGCATGAAGAGCATGGCGTTTGCCTCACCGAACAGCATACCACCACCAGCGTCTTCGTCAATGATCGTACAACGTTGCTCTCGAGCTCGGTGTCGACGACGTCATCATAGAGCTCTTAGACCGTCGCGCTCGCACCTTGCGGAGACGTCTGCTAGTTTTGCTACTGATATCGCTTTTCGGTTATGGCACTACACCGTGCATGTGCCGGGGTCGTCAGACAGTGACAGTTCACGCTCAAATGCTTTGTACTTGCACGTCGCTACGAACACAACGCCAAACACGTCCAGCTGATTCCCCAGGAGGTGCTGTATCAACTTCGCTCCCACGGTGGTCTGTCAGTACCCAGCATCGAAGCCTCACTCAAGCGTCAGGAGCTCAACGTGCTGCCCCAGTTCGTCGCTGCGTCGACCTCGACCCAACATAACTGGACCACACCAGGATTCGTGCTTCTGTCGCTTGTGCTGCCCACACAGGGTCCCTGTCAACCCCTCGATTTTCCCCATGCGCCACGGCGCTATGCTGCAGTGGGATGTGTTGTCCGAGTGGTGGCGTCAAGTCTAGCGTCTGTGGTATATGATCGAGTGGAAAGTCACATCACTACTCTGACTCGCTCGACTATGTGCTAAACTTAGCGTTCTCGCTCCACGTCGGCAGTGAATTTCAGATTGAACTCGCCACCAGTGTTGACAGCTACAAATACAGCGGCGTAGTCTGTGCATGGTTGCCGAGCCCAACGCAGCTACCGCCAGCACATCACATCAGCGTTTAAATTTCGAGGTCTTGCTGACTTCTTGGATACTGAGAGTGCATGGCTCGATGCTTAAGCGTATGCAAGCGGCCACATCGACTACCGGCTCACGTCGATCCCTGTATACCAGCAGTATCAGTGGCTCCGACACCTGCACCACGAAATCACACAAATCTTCAAGCGACTCTGAGATCTGTGCACTAATGCGTCGCTCTTGCGTCCACAATTGGTGTGGGTGTATCCGACTGCGCCATACGTCGATGTGCGCTTTGGTGAACGCGAATGTGTTGTGCCCTTGATGCCAGGATTTCCGTAGCCTCTGCCTGTGTGGAAGACATAAAGTCCTACGAAGTCACACAGAATTCAGCTGAACGAGGCACACGCCACAATAATCGACATAGAGGTATTTGTGAGGCTGTCCGAGCTCCGACGCAATTTGCTGTATCTTGTATACAAAGTCTTGCGGTTCCTACTCTCCTTCCGCCAGT
This sequence comes from Plasmopara muralis, assembly GCA_003676415.1. Classification (NCBI taxonomy): domain Eukaryota; phylum Oomycota; class Peronosporomycetes; order Peronosporales; family Peronosporaceae; genus Plasmopara; species Plasmopara muralis. The sequence goes on along the minus strand of RCHQ01000160.1, from coordinate 128,887 downwards.
GCGCTAACGATTCTTGTTCCTGCGCGTGGCACATCCCGACATCATCTACTTCGTGCGCAGCGGATGCAACACAGAAGTAACAGGGTGGCATCTGCACTTCGAGTGAGTTTACAATCCGAGCTATAGCCCGTCCTGCTCTTTGACTGGTCGGCTTTCTTTGTCACGACGCTGACATGGCTCGACGTCGCCCTTGGTAACCCACCAGCCCTTATACCCGCTTGGCACGACCATACCGCCGTGGTGCATGACCTGAAACAAAACACGTTGCTACTTGCTTCATTCGCTGTGGATAGTGCGCATTGACGGTTTCTCCGCCAGCATGCGCCTCTGCCTCTGGTCTCTGCGCCCCGAGTTGTGTACACCACGTTTAGTGCGCACTTGCGTGGATTCACACGTGGGATGTACGATAAAGAGCAGCAAGCGTCACTCTAGTCTGTGCTGACCTGGCTTCGATGCTCTCGCTCGATAGGTACCTTTATGCACATCAACTCACCGCTGTTTGATGTGCAATTTCTGTAGCCGTTCCCAGCCCTGCCGATACTCCACCTTCAGTCATTTTTTTCGCTAATTGACTCGACTCGGCATCAAAACTATCTGTAGCGCGCCAAAATTTCGATTAATCCGTGAGACTTCCTATAAATTCTCACAGAACACCAAGTCCCAGAGTGATCGAATTGGGGGGGGATAAAGTATGACAAGTTTTTTTTGTGCAATTCTAGCCTCAAAGTATATTTTCTTTTTCTCCTTTAAGTACCTAGTCAAGTCGACCAAGCCTCAAGCTAGCCAGGATGGCCCCAACCTGCAACCAGTGCCTCCCGACCAGCGCCCTCAATCTTCAGCCAATCCCCAGGGACTCCACACCAAAACGGCTGGACCGGGGTCGAAGAGTAGACGGTCGTCACCGGGGATTGAAAGGATGACGAGCGGCCTGAGCTCGACTCTCGATCTTGTTGTTGCGGCTGAGGACCCTGCGGTCGGGGCCACATGAGGGCAGCGCGTCCAAGGACTGCGTCTCCGTTTTACCTCTGCTTTAAATCCGGAGACTATAGGGTCGTCGTCAGGGCCCGAAAGAGCGACGAATGACCCGAGTCACAGCTTTGTTGTGGAGGAAGCGGTCGCTCTCAGTGGGCGCATCTGCATCGGACCGGGAGCTCTACGCCTCCTGCCAATTCGGACAAGGCTTCAAAACTTATTGGGGAGTACATGAGAAATCACTACTTTGCTATGCAGGTCAACAATCACGGTAGAGTGATTATCCGCAAAAATTAGCTTTTTGAAGACCTTCTCAGATATACTCATAGCCATGTAGTAAAACTGTACATGTCGTATAGACTACTTAAACTCGGGCAAACTGACCAGTCACAGAACTAATAAGCTACAACAAACAACAAGCAGGGATAATTATGTAATTATATAGCAATCCCGTAATGTTAATTCATAGAGTGCGATACTTCAAGCCTAACTACTTACGTGTATATCTACCTTCAGCAGACTTTTTTTCTATAGTCATTCATTAATTGCTAAGTCAAGCCCAACTCCGAGCTCTTTTTTATGGTATATACAAAGCTTTTTTTCGGTTTAATCACAAACGATAACTTGTTCTGCAATTGCCTTACATGTAGCTTTTTTCATCGTAGCAGCTTAGGTTTTCTCGGTCGTCGATGTAGGGTACATGATTGATAGCTGTATGCAACATTTTTGGCGCTTCAAACTGTCGGATGTTAAATTATCTAGCATTAAGCAGAGCTCTAAAATTGTTGCTGCTTAAGATGATGTCAAGTTGGTGATGGATGAAGCAATAGCTAATGAGCATGGAAGGCGGTGTAGTCCTGTTTTTAAGACAGTAGCAAGAAAAATTTGTCACCAGTGAAATTTGTTCCACAAGTTCAAAATTATGACTACGTGCGATCTTGCCGTATTTCTTCGGAGGCGTTCAAGAATCTTGCTGGATAAATTTACGGCATAAAAATGGCAAATGCATTTTGAGACTTTAGATGTCGGCTTACCGCTCGATCAAGAGCGAGCGCATCAATATTTTTCCGACATAAGTTTTCGCAGCATTAGTCCTCGATTTTGACCAGCTGGCTTAGAACGATTAATAAATTTCTTGAAAAAGTTGGCAGAGTCAAAAAGCTTTTTCGAGTCACGGACACGACACCGTAAGTTAACAGTGGAAACCAAAGTGGCATACGTGAAAGTATGTCAATACGGTAGAGAGCTTTTCGGGATACTTTAGTGTCTTCTCACTGTCAATTTTCTAAAAGGACCACTGTGGTGTTTCGAGATTGAATACATAGACCACACAAGGCTATCACAATTGAGTCTGACAGTATTCTGACACTAAATTTCCCAAACACGCAATCTATAAGAAAGTTTACAGAATTTGGATTGAGAAAGTATGAATCCATTCTGACGCTATGCTGATGTAGTTTAACCCTCCGCCGTTTGACAGTAGTGAGGGCAAATCACAACGCGATCAGCCCAATCTTGAGGACAGAGCTTCCTCAATAGCTCATAAGACATCTACACCAAAATTGCTATGACATGGGTAAAAACTGACCTTGCTATCTGTTCGTGTTAAAAAATTCCCGTTAAGGTTCGTTTGGTAATGGTACTCGCATTTTGAGAGCTGACGTAGGTAGTGTATACACTGGAAGGCAGACCGTTGCGCATTTATCATGGGAGCATACACTCACGGGGTGCTTCACATGTTTGAAACAGTCAAAAGTAGTGCGAATAAGAACATAAGAAACGGGCATTATACCAAAAACAGTCAGTAAAACTTGGCTCAACTTTGTTGCTAAGCGCAGGCCAAACAATCTTCCACAATAGGAATAACCAAAAAATCTTGTAGAAGACAGACTTGGCGCACGACCGTAAAACTTGCGGCCAAGCGTTGCTTGCTAGCTCGTCTAACTAAATCTGCCGATTTTCTTTTGTAGATCGTCGTGAGACTTAGAACCCATATGCAGTGAAGTTTTGACGGCACAAACCGGCGTGGAACCCACTTTAAGCGCATTGCATGGAGATACATCAAATCGCGACGAGGGGCAATATCAGCTTTGCTGCCAGCTAAGAGTGAGTCCGTAGGAAGTTGACACGGGAAAAATGTTCGATATAAACCATTGGGTGCAGTAGACATTTCTCTTCTTCTTTTCTTGTTTGCAGTTCTTGAATAAGTTTTTCTCCGAGATCACTGTAAAAGGCATGTTGATAAATGTTTATTGAAGCCTGCGCGAGCAACTGACTGCAGTCAAAGTACAAGTGCAATTGCCAAGAAATTTCTCACACAAAGACGCCAGAGTTTTGACGGTGAGCTACGCATGAAAATGTCACGGCGTATTATGGCTCCAGTCCCTAATGTTGAAAGTCAAGCCGTGATCTCTTTAAAAGACGGCTCTTACGTTCTCTCAATTGCAATGAAATATACACAAAACATTAGGAAACGAGCGTAAAAATTTAGAAAAAAGGTGCGCATTCAATGGTAGAGTATGGGCAAAAGGCGTAGAAACAGAGTGCAGAGCGCAAGTTAGGTAGCAAAACTGCAAAGTTAGAGCTAAATGACGGCCGACTTGGTGAGTTGAGGCGACGTGAGTGCCGCGAAAAAAGACAAGGCAGCGGAGGCGAAGACTGTTGAAGAGGGTGATAAGACGGCGCACAGACTGCTGTGGTAATGTTGGCCTTTTCTTATGCACTTGTGCAGGAAAAGGCACATTAAAAATTACACCGCAATGATAAAAGTGTCGGTACCATGGAAGGTATACGTGATATATTGCGTGCATCGAATTCGATCATCTAGGGACAGCAAGTTAGGAAACTATGAATCTTACGCTTAAGAACTTTGCGATTTGGCAATCGCTATTTTTGCGTCTGAAAGTTTAAAGTTGTAATCCAAAGTTGTTTGCGTCAACTGAGTAGCAAATGTTGTGGCAGAAAACATTGAGCCATGCAATTGTTTTTTCTCGATTAATAAGTGCAATTTACGTATAGCTGGATAGATGACGTATATGTAAAAAAAAATCGAGTATAGCAAGCATAAGATATCACAAATGGTTGATCTCGCCGCTTTACCGGAAGCAGAAGCTACGAGGATCATCGACTAAGTGTGCTTTAATCGTAACTCACGAGCGTAGAGATGCATCTCATTAAAAGCTTTCCATTTTCAACATTTTTTCTCGTAAGCTGACATCGCACCGGTAATTCCTTAAAAGCGTCATCGGCGACATATCCTGGGCGTGATCATTATAAAAGCGTACAAATTGCAACGCGGCGGAAAAATGTAGACGTGGACTATGTATACTGACTTAGGTGCACGCTAAAAATGGTGATTAATCTTGCAAGATAAAAATGAATTGCATGGTTAATACTCGGCTTGATATTGAGCGGTGCTATTTTTATTTAAGTCGGAGCTGTCCATTAAGGGGAGATTCATTAGTATCGTGTCCTTTACAAAATCGATGCTAGAGGCGCTGTATATCGTGTCCTTCACAACTTACGATGCTAGAGATGCAGTAGGACAGGTCCTTGATTGAGAAGCCAGATCCGTGGTGCTAATGACATTTTGTATCTTAAAATGATCGGACGGGTAATTGATGAATTGCCGTTTTTTTAGCTCTTTGGCCGGAGAAAATAATGGTACTCCGTTTTTTAAGATTGATATTTGTGCAATGGAAATCAATGGTGGCTTCCTTTTGAGTTTAGTCTAGTACAATTTAGAAACTAATTGTGATTGTGCCGCACGGCGATATATCGGTATCCTTATTATTGATTTGCATCGAGCGTCTGAGGGCCCCGACGAATGCTACTCCGAATTCTGTAGTTGCTGCATTGCAAGTGGCTTTTGCTGCACTGGATGTTGCTGCTACGACACTGTGTTCAGGTGCAGCATGAAGAATTGCTGCTCTATTTAATTCGCGTTTGGCAATGAATTTTGTTGCAAAGTTAGTGGTGTTGAACAAGGCATCGGAACTTGCTGCAAACTCTGCTGCTGCGACAAATCTCTAGTAGAGAACAAATGTGTCGCCAGTCTTAGTCGCGAAGAGTGCGAATGTGGTGAATGTTGTGAAGAGAAGCTTTATGTTAATGCTTCAACTCTTGCTGAAGGTTGCGTCGAAGCGGCCGACCAAATCAAACAACGACTAATGTGCCGACTCGAACGATATTTCTTGTTGTGTGGCATAAAATTGAGCCTTCATGTTCAGATCGAAGCATTATAGACCCATCAAAGTACGAGTTTGGTGATTATATGCGGAAGCATCGCTTCTTCGCAAAATCATTTGTCTGGTAAATTTAATTGTGATGGTAAAGGACTTGCTAAATACTTTTCAAAATTAAAATTTGACGTCCTATACGGCACTATATCGCCGTTATTTCTAAATGCAAAATGCTATACAGTTTCTCAAGTAAAACAACTCGTGTATATAGGACGTGACGGATTGGAATTGAATCGACATGGAAGATTAGACTTTTCTTGTACATACCTGAGCGAGTAGTTATATTTTAAGTCGCAATGTATCAAACGAAAGTGCATAAGATCTAGTTTATTGTCCAATTTAACGCGAGGCACAATGAAGCTGATTTGTGCAGAGCAGCTGGAAGCTGAAATTGTCAAATTGTCATGCAAACTCGATTCAGCTACTGCATCGGACGCAGAAATAGATCAAGGCTTGAAGCTAGTAGGAGAAGTTCATGCGTACCTCAACGAAAAATACAATTACAAAAGCAGTAGATGTGTTGCTGTGATTGGAGCCAGTGGGGTCGGAAAAAGCACCATTGTTTCACTATTGTTTGGAAATTTACTTGTGCACCACGAGGATGTTTATACACGTGTACTAGTTGCTGCAGAGCCATTACCTGGAGCAACTATGCAATATGGATCGTTATCGAAGACACTTCTGCCTGGAGTGTCGCAAAAACTTCACGATGGTAAATCGATAATGGTAATTGACATGCCTGGAACACATGATACTCGAGGTCCATTTGCTGAACTTGTAGTGCACTTTATTAAGCAATGGTTGTTTGCGAAATTCAAAAACTTGCAGTTTCTTCTGGTTGCAACATCTCCACAAGAGCGTTCGCAAGAAATTTTACTAGCAAACACAATCAACAGGGTTTGTACTAGTGGATCAAAGGCTGTGCTTGTGATTACGAAATGTGACCCTGACTTCAATCCAAAAATTATTGCAAATATGAAGGCGATTTTTCCTGAGAATCGCAATATACCAGTTTTTGTTTTGCCTAAGCCAATGAAGTCGGATGCCGAAGGATTTAATTTATCAATGCTTCATGCAGAAATTAAGTCGTGTTTGCTACGCGAAATCTCTTCTTCACTATCGACAGTTAAGATAAATGCACTTGCAGACACTCTTCCAGCGTCATCCCAAATTTTACTACAATTTTTTGCAAAAGAAGTATCGCGATCGCTCGGAATGCGCTCTTGAGAAGTATTTCTCATCGCGTGCGATGAGCAAAAGAAGGCTCAATACTCCGTTTCTACCGCTTCAAAGCTGCTTGACATATTTGAAAATCTAGATTCTCTTACTTTTGAAGCTTTCGTTGAGCAGGTGAAGCTGCTACTGGGATCAGCTTGGTTTGATACCGCCGATAAACGTTCTGCTGTTCAAAGAGCTGCAGAGCGGCTGAATCTTATAGCAACGTGGTCTGATGGTGAAATTATTCGAAGCAGAGACGAGTGGCTTTCAACCAGGTGTCGCAGTAAGCTAGAGTGTACCAAGCGCGAGCTCATTAGTTTGAAGTCAAGTGTGCACAGATATTACGATTTCCAAAGAATAAGGAATAAAAGAACGATTGTATTAAGCGGGTGGAACTTGCAGCTAGATAAGGGATCTCAAATTCTTTCAAGCATTGAGGATTTTGTGAATGCAAGTATCGCTACAGTTCTGGCCGACGACATTCCAACAGTTATCTTGATAGGATTCAGAAGTGTCACGATCAATGTGCATATTCGGGCATGGGCTAATCTTGTGGTTGTGACTTCGCAGTTTTGCGCAAAGCACGTAGATTTATCAGCAGAAGATCTAGTACCCCCTCCTGTAACATTACGCGCTGCATCTGGTCATGAGGGTGTGCATGGCACACCTGGTCGACCTGGGGGGAACTTGATTGTAATCTGTGATAAAACTGTTGGTGGACGATTTGTCAAACGCTCGAAAGGCCAACGAGGGGGAAATGGTCAGCATGGGGGTGACGCCATTACCACAAATGAAATCAATTATCAATTACTTCGATTCAAATCTGATGTGAAATCGTTTATGAAACCTCTTCAGTCACTAGGTGATTGGGAATCAGCTTCCAGCAAACCCCCACTTGACTCAAAGCTTATAAAGCAATCAAAGAGCCAATTGCCGCCAGACGCTGGTCATTTATTACTAACAGCGACTGGCTCAGCAATAGCAGCGACTGGTATCGCAGTCAGTGGCTGTCTCCCACTATTAGCACCTATTGTTGCCCCCACCATGATACCTGCCGGGACTGGAATAATTGGAAAGGGCTTGCAAAGGAACACACAGGCAACGCTTGAGCTTGAGCGCTTGGTTGTGCGAAGTGAGGGAAATGGTCTTCCGGGACGAGGCGGTAATGGCGGGTGTGGCGGCCGATTCTATATCGTTGAAGCTGGACACGCAATCAAAGACCCATCTGAAGAAAATGGGCAGCCGGGATTGGCGGGTGAGCATTCATCGACCTTAATGTTGCAAGGCATAGTGACGCAGGAGTATGGCATTTTTGGACGTAGTCAAGGACCTGCGTCAATCGATATCAAAGACAAAAGGGTTGATGCTGCTGATGTGAGCAGATTTAGCGCGAGGACACGACAACCACCTGTTGTTAATTCACTGAAGCCACTCGTTACTGTGAACTCATACTTCAACGAATCGCTGGCAAAGATGAAAGAAATCTTTCCTTTATGTGATTTCTGTGACGTCAAAATGCCGTTACATGCGAAATAATACACAACGTCATAATTTATTGATAAATTTGCTAGCAACAAAGCGTATTTTGTGATGCTTTATTTATTCTGCGGATGAAAGCAGGGCGCTTCAAATTTTGCACTTTTGTTTTATAATCTGGTTGCTGATGAAAACTTTAACTCACCAGAAAGCTGGTTCTCAAGAAATAGATGGCCGGATGTCAGCTCGTAGCCTTAAAATTAGATGGAAATATGTAGCTCTTTTGGCTAAATCTAAAATCTAGCGACAGGCTAAAAAGGCGCAACACATGTGTAGTATTATTATCGTTCTTATTTTAAGTGTAATAGGTCTATTTTTATTTCCTAATCTGCACACAAAAATTATAGAATTAGTAATTAACTTAGAAAGTTAGTGGAGCAGACCCGAAACTGTTGACGCCCTCACAGCCGAGCACCACCGCTTTGGCCACCGAGCTACCATGGACCCACGCCGCATTTACATGTAAACGCCTACTTCTCGCTATTTTACCCTCTTCTCATAAAATTTACGGTGTCTCTATGTCTGTAGGGAGCTGGTGGCACTGGACAAGCAGCTACGGGATCTACTACGCGCCAACCCACTAAACGCTCAGGATGCCAATGCACTGCGGCGCCGACTCATGGACGCTGCTGCGCGTTTGGCGGATGCGCATCCAACCTTCGCAGCCAGCAAAGAAGTAGAGCAAGCATTGTGGAAACCTTGTTTTTACCGTCGCATCGAGGACTTCCGCCGGCGCATCCGTAAGTATGCGGCAGCTCAGGCAGACCGCAACGTGCGCGAACATTTTGCACGCGTGTCTAACGAATTTCAGCAGTTTCTGGCTGAATCTGCAGCCTTCTATACGCGCTTGCGAGATGTCTTTGCCTCGTGGCTGCATTGCAATCGCGTGAGCGCCGTTCAGGGTGACAGCGACACCACTACTCGCTGTCGTCAAAGTCTGCACCGCTGCTATGTGTTTCTAGGCGATTTGGCGCGTTATCGCGAATTGCACAGTCAAAAGGCTAAAAAGAATTTTGCGCCGGCGGAAGCACTGTATTATCGCGCTTTGGCAGTGTTACCAGAGAATGGGAATCCGCATAATCAATTGGCAGTGTTGGCTACGTACGTCGAGGCAGAGACAGTGGCAGTATACCGGTACTGTCGCAGTTTACTGACATCGCAGCCATTTTCGACGGCTGAAGAAAATCTTGCACTACTGTTTGAGCGAAGTCGTCAACGCCCTTTGGCCGCTCCGATTGTGTTGACATCATCATCACTTTCGTCGAAGGAAAAGTCAGCTTTTTTGAAAAGCTTTTTGCATCGTTTGACGCGGATGCACGGTATCCTGTTTGCGCAATCGTCACCACATGATTCATCATCAGCTTCGACAGAAAAGCGTTGTCACGAAGGCGCGTTAATGTACCCACGAGATATGGAGGCTCTCCTTTTGAAGGACTTGCGGACGCTGCTTCAAACAGGAATCATGAGTGATGCGTTGTTGCTGAAACTGTTTGTGACGAACATTTTTTGTATTATTCGAGCGTCGGAGTCACGCTCGCCAGCTTCTCCGGTTGAAGATGCACTTCGCCTTTCAATTCGCATGGTTACCAGTGTGATGGAATTTTTTGTGGATAGTTTGGACATGAAATTGAATGAAAAAAACATTCAGGACTCAGCAGTTTCGATGTTACGACTTGCAGGCCCCGTGGGTGTCTTTTGTGACTATCTGGAACTGCATCCGGATATGCTGGATCTTCTAGAACAACTTCTAGTGCATCGACAGAAGAAACTTTTTAGTGATGTGGCTACTAGCGAGCAAGGGACGAGTGCAGACCAATTTGCGTTAGGATTTTTCGACACGCTTGCGAAACTTGTCAACCATGCTCGAATTCGTGAGCTTTATGCGCCCTTGATACTTGGCGCTGGCCCTCATAGTGGTGGTGGGATCGGAAACCGCCAGCATTTACTGAAGGAAAGTATCGAACTGCGAGGTTTTGCACCTCTTGAGCAAAACGGGACGAAAGCTACATGGCAGGACGACTGGGCGTTACAGACTGCCTCTTTTACTGAAGCAAATAGTGCGTCACTGTTGACACCCTTGCCGGATACGGAGGCTGCACAAGTTCGTGCGTGGAAATTGTATGGCTTTGCACGTTATTTGTGTGATGGTTACGAGGGAAACCCACTTCTCTTTTGCGATGCGTCAGGGCAGATGACGACTTCGCCAGTAGTGGGCAAAGCGAATACGCAGCACGGTATACCAGAGGTGTTCGCTCCGCTGAATCTCGGGTTTCTGTCGGCCGAGAATACTAAGCAGAAACAACAAGCAGTGGACGTTTTCGTTAATGACTCTCGTGCTAGGACCGGCTTGGATGAGGATGACAATTTTGAGGATGAAGTGATCGTATACCAGCCATCTCCAGTTCAAAAAGAAATGTCGGAAAACCAATATGTTAAGCAATATGGAGGGTTCACGAGTAATGTGTCTCCTTTAGAGACGTTTTCTGGTGGAGGTGCATTTAGCGTTCGAGCGTCAAGTCCTGTATCGCCAGCAGAAAGCCAAGACCATGCTATGTTTGACCAAAAACGTGCATTTGGTGTTGGCACTTCTTTGTTTGGTGCATCCCTGAGCTATTCTGGCTTTATCAGTGGAGGTAGCATTTCCAGCCAACATTTAGGTTGGGGTGAGAGTGGAGGCAACACTGGTTTGTTGGGGAATTCGTTTTTTGGCCAAGGGTTATGCATGTCATTTAGCGACACCAGTGGACAAAACAAAAACTTCGCAATGCCTCTAAGTACCTTTGGAGATTTTAATGGCGCAAAGAGTTTTCACTCAAGCGACGATCGCGGCGACAAAAATCGATTTTTTGCTCCAATGGCTGACCTAGCAGCTGTCGAACGCGAGTCAGCGCTTTACCAGCAAAAAGCGTCGAGCTTAAGCGCGTTTTTAGGGACCCCGGCGCCGTTGACTCAAACCGAGACGCAAGATCCGTCGCCTCCACGGCCCACGCGTCCTCCGCCAGGTTTTGGAACTGTTTCGATGGGCACTCAGCAACAAGAGCACCACACGCCGAACCCATAAACCAGATTTTGTGACACTGGTGCCGATTGTCAAATGCCGTTCGTAAACGATTAGCAAAGGCAAATTGGCGTGATGAAGATTAAGCTGCACGGAGCGACATAGTTCCGATAACGAGCACGGTACGAGTTATTCCTTTTTTGATCTACACCTGACAATCATTTGGAGATTCGAAGCCGGATTGACGTATCGCTCTTCCACATCAATTGCTATTCAAGGACAATACTGGAAGGAAAGCTTGGAATCCTGATGTAGGCAGGCGTATCGCTATGTAAAGACTGCTAGGACAGGATTTAGCAGATACAAGCCGTATTAATTCCCCAATTAGGAGGCATGTTACCCAGATGCATAAACCCAAGAAATGAGAGAAAAAAGTTCATGTTATTACTTAAATACTCATTTTCAAATACGCATTATCAATGGGCACCACCACAAGTAAAACGTTGTCGGCGGCTCCGCGCAGCCGCGTAATCCGCATCAACGTTTCGCTGGAGCGTCTAGTCGCTCTGTCACGTGGGGGTGCCACCAGTCTCCATGCAAATACTCAGGTCCCTACCGTCGAGGTGTCGTCGACACCTACGGAATCCCACGGCTGTTACGGTGAGCTCACGGAGATGCAGACACAGCTACTACTGGATGTTCAAAAGGGGGAGGAATACGAACGCGTTCAGTTTCTCGAAGAGAGTACGCGCGCTTTCAAAGCTACCGCCAGTAGCCATCGGCCGCAGTCGTTGCAGCCCGTGCGACTTCCGATCGATAAAACGAGCGCTGCGTCTTCTACGGGCATTGGAGGCATCGATGAGGAAAAAATGCGCGGTCGACTGACATCAAGTGATTTGCGAACATTGTTACGATTACACTATGAGAATCCCGAGAGCTGGACACACGAGGCGCTAGCGGACAAGTACGAATTAAGGATCGATATTATGCGCAACATTCTTAACAGCGTCGGTCCTTCTAAAGTGTTGCCGCCGAAAGGCTCTGAATATCCATACGGTGTGTGGTTTGACGCCCCGGGTATGGTCGTAGAGAAGAATCAAAAGCAACAAATTCATTTGTAAAATTATGTCGAGCGAACGTTTTGTACGGGTTAAAAAAATTGATTTTAGTGGTAAACAGTAGACCAATGCAATCTTGCTGTACGGAACGAAATTAATCCCAGCGGCCAACTATGCTTTCTGTCATGCGCTCCAGCAAGCTGGCCTACCCACATCGCAAATACGATTGAGCCGTACATTTCACTTATAGAATTACCAGGGAATACAAAGATGATTTTGATTCAGACAGAACACTTTGGTGATATGTATAGCGTCGCCCAGCCCTAAGACCTAGATCTTGTCACAGCTGCGACATTGTCTGTAGCATGCATGTAGCTCTACTAAAGACGTTGGAAAGCGCTAAATTTCAGGACTACGACAACAATTGTTCGGCACAGTTAAGTGCAAGGCTACATTGGATCGCAAGCTACCAATACACCGCTTGGCGAAATAGAAAACTGCAAATACGGTAAGCGTCCGACCAAATTGAATATGTGCACACATGCATAATGTGTCAACGGGTTGGATCTTCGCCATATGCTACTGCACTACAGGTAAAGTTAAACGTGCCATAAAAGTATTTCTAATTTATAAGCATGGTTTCTTGTGTTTGGCCTGCTGAAAGACTCAGAAGGCAGGACTAGTACTGTGGTCTATGCTGACCATTTAAGTAGACTGGTGCGCTTGATTAATTTTGCTGAATACGGTCAATGTTGTTGACACAGAAGCGCTGCTTCTTAATACCATGGCTTCAGGTCCAATTTGCTTAGATCAAGACCCTTAATCTGCTATCTCTATTCAAATGGGTGCTCAAAGGCAGGTTGAACAAGTCCACAGCGAACAATTAGCAGACCGAAAAGATCACATCGGCAAAGACGTGCTGTACAGTGCGTACGCAAATATAGGGCAATACTTTTCACTCGTTGAGCTTGCAATAGATAGTGCCATTTGTGCTTTGACAGCTGCATGCGACCTTACGGAGATATACTAGCTAGCCATCGCGCTCCGTAAGCATCAACACATTGTGGATCTGGGAGAGATGGTCGAGCGGCTTGCCATCACGTAAGCGACAAGTTGGCTAAGAAACTAAAACGACCATTTTGACCAAAGGCAAAGATGAAGGGCTTAAAAATAAAAGCCAGTGCCGACATCTTTTTATTTTTAAGAAAAATCGTTGCTTTTGGTGAACGTTTTGGAATAATACGTTCGTTAGAAAGACGATTTGCAGTCCGCCCAACCAGTAGCTTTATCAAGCACATCGATTGGCTGATCTTAGCTTGACGCTCTCTTTGGCAGGGAGATGAAGCGCGTCATATTATGAGCTGACCAATAAGCGACCATGGCTCATTTGCTGGCCAAGCGCCAGACTATCAATCGGTCAGTTCAAATGCTCGAGGACTAAGAAAAATATAAGAATGTGAGGGCTCACTACAATCCTGCTGTTATCATACACCGTTTTCAGTTGTAGAGGTGAAATAACACATGCAAGCTGTACATATAAGGTACGAGCTTTATCGCCCCTGACAAGGCTTGAGCGCAGATAGTGTAACGCTCCAGGACGAGCGTATCAAGACCATGCAGCACGGATCTCCGTGTGCCACGTTTGTGCATGTCAGAAATTAAGCCTCGTAACACCAGCTTTTCCTAAGGAAGGTCGTCATATATAATTATTTGCGATGCACGGACAGCTATTTTGGTGATACAGTTTCATATGGAGCTATTAAAAAATTTGCAGTTCAAAATGTATATCAAAATAATGTGGATGCGTAAATTCTCTCCACGAATGCAGCAACTGCTATCTTTTGAACTTACGCTGCACCTGTGCTTCATCAGACTATTGCATTCTTAGCAAACGAGGCTTAGCGTATTCGCTTGACATTCTAAAATGAGTGCAAACAAATTTTGTGTTCTATTTGGGTCTACCACAGCTGCAATACGACGCGAGAGAGTTGGAAGCGGGAGAGTCGGCGCCGCTTGGCGCCGCTTGGCACAGCTATAGCTGTCTGTTTCGTATATGGCTGAGAATTTGAATATGGACACAAGCTGCTGAAACCTCTGGTTCGTTACAAATTCCTTATCAAGAGGCACCAGTCATGGTGAAGCGACGCAACTACGCCCTCTGTTTTCAAAATCTGACCAGAAGAGACCTTAAAGTCGAAGCTACTGCTTTCAGCGCATATCTTGTTAGAGACAGTCGAGATCGTCGGTATGAGAGGAAGCGAATCCAGGTAGTGCGCTCGTCAAGTATCGGTCGCGAGCGACATCACGACAAAAAGCACGCATTGCGCCGCATAATACTTTCTTCATTCAGTATTGAAGGCAAGTGCCACAATCTTTTGGAAGTTCGTCGGTTTTTAACCAAGTATTTTTCTGAATAAGGGTCCTTACTCCAATAGCCCTTGAGAGTTGTAGGCCCCGTTTTGGCAGGACTGCTCTATTATCACCATCACCAGCGCTTTTGTCATTTCTGTCCTCTTTGCCCCTAGCATCAGAAGACCTAATCTGCAAGCAGAGCTCATACTTTTGCACATCGACTTTGCTGAAATTGTTGCAAGGTTTGAGCAGGTAAACAACTCTTCGTACTTTTGTACCCAGCACTCGAAACGCAATTTGTCATTCTAAGACATTTCATAGGTGAATTTGGCTTGCAGTACCGGCATCAAAGCTTCGCTCTTCTAATCCGCCATAAAAATACAGTAGACTGCATAAAAAATTGTTGGCGAAGCGAACATCCTAGTTCTTCAAGCTGCGCGCGCCTCATACTCAACGTATTTCAATGATAGAAGTCAAAAACAGTAAAATGCAATAATCCTCGACGTATTCTCTTGAGCGATCACAACTGGCTCGTTGAGTACAAGCTTGTAGTGCGTCCGTAGATCAAGGATTAAGTTATACGACACAGCCGCCAATCGAGCCAATTTGATTAGCCGGTAATCAAAGACCACAGTCTATGCTGCCTGTCGAGTCCTGTAGGACGAATACAGACAAACGGCTTACTTGAAAGCGCTGTAATTTATCATGATTGGTTGCATCATGATGCAGGTCTTTAGGCAACGCTTCGCACCTCAAAGTCTTGCACTTCATCTAGGTTATTGATTGTGAGGTTTAGCTCATTGGCCAGTAAGGTCTGATAGGTGGCCGCACACGGACCGTGTGAGTGCACTGGTAGCATACGAGCATTAGGTGTGCAACGCTTAAGCTTGCGAGCGTAGCGTATGCAGAGTGCTATCCAACAAAATTTCGGGCGACTCGACTTGAGCCACAGACTCAAGAGTAGGGCCCATATTGATGCCGATGTTCGTAATAGACTAAAAATCTTGATATTTGTCTCTTTGAATGGATGGTGACCAACGAGCGTGGCGCAAGTGTACTCTAAGAGCGACCCATTCGTCTCCAACGGCTTAGCATTACAAGGCTGCCATACTGTCATGGGATCGGACAATGTGAGCTAACACTGTAATGACTTTGATTATGCATATAAAAATGATTTTTGCGCCGCATTCAGCTTTGTGCAGGCTATTAATAAGTGGCACAAGTCGCAAAGGTAATGTCTACTGGACAATTTTTGTGTAGGAATGTTGAATGTATAAGTTAAAGGGATTTAAAGTTTGGTCAGGTGTGCGTCACACTAGTTGATGGCAATCTTGTGCTATGTGACATTAGTCAAGTGATCTTTATAGCATCAAAAAACAGACAGTTCTAAGTACTTATGAGTTTTTAGAGAAGCAGTACATGGTCCAATGACCATTGCTCAAGGAATATTAAAAGAAATTACTACTTTGCTATATAGTGATCATAGAATATATACCCTTAATGTGGGTTATTTTATAAAATCAGATTTAGATCAGCTCGCAGTTTGTATGTAGGAGCTACATTTGATTTGGTGATAAGATCAAAACGAGCTCTTTTAGTCATACAGATTACGATCTGCAAGTTTTAAGCTTAGAGCAAGGGTCAGAGACCTGACTGGACTCATGCTTCTATCAGCTCGATATTGAGCTTGGTCGGACTCCAATCAGCTTCTCCTTGCCACTGAAAGCGATCGAGCTCCAAAGAGGATCGGGTGCGCAAAGATAACAGTAGCCGATATGATCAGTTATGTTGGTGAGGCGCTGTTCGAAGATTTATGCAGCGCTACGTTTCGCGAAGACGGAATTGGAAAAATATCCAGCAAACATGACTAAGTCGAGAGCCACCGTTGAATTGTAAGTAGCCTCTTCTACGTTGGCACAAGGTGAGATACTAAGCAACCTCACTTATCGACGGAATGTCTTTGCAAGTCGGCAGGCCGGGGCGCAGTGTATAATCAAGGTATTTAAAGTTCTGCGAAATTGCTCCATCACAATGCTACATATTTCGCTGCCAGACATGAAGTCCAAGATCATGTTCTTTCGCGAATTTGGTGTCTGGGTAGGGACGGTCGTATCGCTAGATTTCTTGAAAGCATGCACGATGTGCCATCCACCAGTCACATTCTCATGCGAAATGCTAGACTAAAGTATGATAAATCGTTCTCGATCTATTTTCAGAAGGCTCATCGATGGAGACAACTTTGTCACTTGGTAATTGCCACCACAGCATGGTATACACTTTTGATGACGCTCAAATACATCTGTCTTTTTGTCGCATCGACCGAAAACAGCTCAAGAATCTGTAATTGTTATAGCTATTTTTTCGTACTGAGCCTTATATTAAGTCTCTTGTCCCTAACTCGGTGAGTACGTCTCCGTATTCTAGTTTAAGTAGATCACATTGCCCAAAACACGAAGTGGCTCTCATTTCTGTGACATCAAGCGATCTTCGTGTGTAATATTATTCCTTGGCCGAGCCCCGGGCAGTATCTTTAAAATTTCCTGAACTTGTCGAACTTGGGTTTGCATATCAGGACAATCTTGGAAAATGGACGTTTTACGACGCGTTGCGAGTTCACTCATGATTTTTGCTACCCCGGAATGACACGATCCACCTTTCACGTGTTCGACGGCGCAGACCAATTTTGCGTGAATATATTTTTCTAGGGGCGGCAAAGTCGTATTGGACATATTATGCGGAAGACGCTGAACGACCGCTGTAAAAGCTCGCGGAAGTCCTACTCCGATTGTCTCGAGTCCAAGAACGATTTAATTACCACCTTTTTTGCTAAGAAGGCAATTGTCTATAAGTAATTTATTTTGTAGCTTGTGATTTTGTAAAATTGCTAGTCATATACTAATAAGTTGGCGTCTTCAAAATGAATGCTCGCATGAGCGAGGCTCATAGCTGATTACTTAAACACGCATCCAGTATACTTATTTTTTCTAGAAAAACGAGGTGTTAATTGATGTTATAACAATTCATAAACATATAATTGTGTATTATGCTTGACAGATAGGTGGTAACGACATCATCCAAAACCTGAAAAATGGCTGGAAGCGCGATGTTCGGGAACTCGACGCTGGCCGTGTCGACCTCACCGACCGAGGAAGAGGTGGTAAACATGCAGCACTTTATTGACAATGCACTGGAGTTAGTCATCAAGGTGAAATTAGGCTTCTACTTTCATAGCAAGTCGCTCACTCACTTCGTTCTCTTCAGGGAAATGCCAAGAGCTACCACTACCTCATCCAACAGCTGACGCTTGTACCGGCGCCCGTTGCCGCTCGTCGTAAGATTTTTCGCGCTTTGCCGCGCTGCATTTCCACGATGGCTCGTGAACCTCGAGCATATCGTGCGCTAATGGATGTGTTGTTTAAGTTCGACCTATTAGCCAGCGGCGACTCATTCGAGGTCGAGGAGTACACAAATTTTATCGTGCACTTGGTGTCCTCAAACACAGTCTACGTGGTTCCTACACTGCACATGCTCGTACGTAATATGCGTCGCCCTCAGAAGAAGGAATTGCCACCAGACCTTCAAACGCTCGTTACGGTAGAAAAGGAGGCACTTCAGACACCAGCCAAAGTCAGCGGTAGAGGAGCTTTTAATTTTGATAAACCGGTTGAAGTGGATGTAAAGCAAAGTGCAGGAAAACCGAGTTTGGACGAATGCATCCAAAACCGGTTTGAAGCTGCACATCAGACACTTGAGCGTGTCCTCACGCTGGTGCCAACAGCAGCTAATGTCTTATTTCCAATTTTGTGTGAACACTTTCCACACAAGCGAATGGATGCCTCGACTCAGGTGGCGTATTTGCGCAATGTACTTCGTGTAACGGGATATGTGGGTGGTTTGCGTGAGCGCGTGCTAGGACTGGTGCTTGACCAGCTTGTAGCGATCGACGTGGAGATTAAATTAGATGAGAGTGAAGAGGATATGTTTACGATGGATGATTTTGTCGACGACGACTTGTTACCGCCTGATAATTTGTCGGGACAGGTGGACGAGATGGCCGATAAACTGGATGAAATGATGCTCGTGATGTTTGAACATATTACTCAGTTCGCTACATTTCCATCAACTCCATCGGTGTCTTCTGATTTCGCCTTTTTTGTCAAGGACGGTGATCGAGACAATACCGTTGACGTGCGTAAGGCGGCCTTGATATTTAAGTATTTGCTCAAGGTTTTTGAGCATTCGATCTTAAACACCCATCGCTCCAAGTATCCGCAGTTCTTGCTTTTCTACGTATGTCGTATGGATCCCCAATTTCAAGACGTGTTTATCTCGCAGCTTCTTGCAACATCGCTAGACCCACAGACACCTCCTACCACACGTCAAAGCTGTGGTGCCTATTTAGCCAGTTTTCTTGCTCGCGCCAAGTACATTTCCGTAGCCTATCTCCAGAAAGCTCTATATCATTTACTCAAGTGGTTGCATGACCAAATGGACATTTACGACGCTGCACAGCAAAATCAACAAGGCAAAGTGGAAGGTTGTGCCGACGAAATAGCTGCTGAAGCCAATGAACGAGTGCTTGAGGAATCTGAGAAAGTAGATATTAGTAATGTACGAGGCTTCCAGGAAAGCATTTTTATCTCTTCATTGCAGACTGTGTGCTATATGCTATGCTTTCGTGGATTAGAGATTGCCACCAGTGACAACGGTGCTGGCTATGAGTTTTTGCGCAGTCTTGGCTGGGAACGACTACTGCTTACGAGTGGTGGCTATTGCCCACTAGCATATTGCCAGCAAACAGTGGCAACCGAGTTTCTTAACCTAGTGGAAGCGTTTGATTTAGTGTCTGAAGAATGTCTCGAGCGCATCGACCAAGCAATTGGCACGGCTACGGTTTCAGCCACTAAAAGCGCCAAATCCATGGAACATTCCAAGAAGCCCACGGCAGGATCCGCTCCTGCATCTACTTTGCTCGGTCAACGCCAACCTCTCGAGACGTTCTTTCCATTTGATCCATATCTCTTGCGTCGTTCTTTCCGGTACATTGGTCCGTTGTATTTGTACTGGAAACACGCGGATCCCACCTCAAGTGAAAATGCCAATCTACTGAATTCTGTTAAAGCTGCGATCCATCAGATGCAAGAGATATCAGAGGACGAAGATGACGAGAGTGAAGAAGAAGATTTAGTTGACGAAGATGTAAGTATGGCTGGAAGCACACCGAAGCCAATTGGTCCATCCAATGCCTCGTATAGCGCTGATAGCTACATGGGCAGTCTCAGTCGATCCTGCAACATGTCACTTGGCTCGTCTTACGACGCTGAAGAGTTTCATGATGATGATCGTCCAGCATTTAAACGACCATTGCCAGCACGTACGATGTTCAATCCATCTCCTGCTCTGTCGGCGAGTTCCCCGCCATCAAGACTTCCTCCTCTTGGTGCTACCGACGCATTCACGCTTGGTTTTGATGAAGACGAAGACGATGGATTTTAAACGAATGAGTTTATTAGAATTGCAGCAAAACACCGGTATATATCCCATAGAGTATACATTAGCATAAGTCCATAACAAGCAAACACTATCACCGCCCTCACTATCGTCGACTTAGCTGTGCACGAAGCTGCTCGTTCTCGTCCTCAAGACGTACCAACTTGGGTACAATTTCCGAGTCTACTTCTTGAATCTGATTCTTTAAATGGTGACTTTCCTCTCGAAGCCGTGACACCTCTTCCCGCAAGTACGTATTGATATCTAGCTGTTGTTCCAACGATGTCTTGGCTTCCAAGAGCGCATCTTCCACTTCTAGCTGCTTTACATGAGCCAAATCTGCTTGTTCCTGCACCATTCGGTCACAGTCGGCCATAATTCTCTCGACTTCTTCCTCCTTTTGGACAATCTCGCTCTTTTTTGACTCTAATGATGTTTCATATTTCTTAATCTGCTCCTGACTGACATTCACTTGCTCTTGATGCTTGCGAAGCGCTTCTTCATTCCTCTCCAGCTGTTCGCGTAAAGTTTGCATTTCCAACTCGTACTGTACTTGTCCCTGTTGCTCAATTTGCGCAGCTCGTAGCTTCTCTTGTTCGTTCAATAAATCCGAAATCATCATTTCATCTGCAGCTCGTTGACTTTTGACCGTCTGCAGTGCTACCGTCTGTAAACTGAGTTCCTTTTGTAGCTTAGTAAGCCTCGAGTCAATGATGCGACGACTAGCTAGCATATCCTCGTGCTGCTGCACTTTGTTCTCACATTCACGCGCTGCCTTGCGTTCGTTTAAAATGCACGTGAGCTTGGAGATCTGACCTTGTAAGAGACTCTTCTGCTCACGCTCCAATTTCAACGCGTGTTCAAAAACTGTCCCCGAGCGCTTTGCGTCCTCTTCTTCCGTAAATGTGCGCGCATTTGGCGTCAATGGTGACCATTCGCCACACTGGCGCTTGGTCTCATGCACCACGCGCACGCGAAATACGTACGTCTGTAGGGCAGCATTTTAGAGTTATTAAATAATTTACATCCGAATATTAGCAACAATGCCACACTGTGTTAGGCTTGAGCCCCTTTACAGGAAACATTTTGTTCACAAAAAGCTCCGAGTCGATCCACGAGTAGTAGACGTAACCATGCTCGCTGTGGCTCTGTAAAGTAGGTTAAATATTCAACATCTCAAAATGGAAAAAATGAATCGCAACCAACCGCCTGCAGCTTGAGTTGCGCGTCACCGTCTCCATGTGGGAATTGCTGCACACGCAATGTAATGGATTGGTCCGTCTTGGCTATAATTTCGGGCGCGGGTAGCGCTGGCAGCTCCGGCATTACGGTTAACTGCATTCTTGGTGTTAAAAAGTTTTCGCAGAAAAAATGAGAGAACAACCCGAAATGAATTTATTTAAAAAGACCCAAATTACGGAATGGGCTCACTTTCTCCATGTATAAAGGGAGCATTATCTTCCTGGGCATTTTACCAACGCATAACCCGACTTTGCGAAGGAAAATCCCACACAAATGGGCGACCAGGGGCGGGCGGCAGGTTTTTCGCCTCACAATCCTCAAGGATCTCCTTTTCAGCGTCGCCCTCCCACTCAAAGCGCACATTGTGCGTGGAAACATGTTGTAAAATGAGCTTGTCACGCGCTTCGTGAGTTGTACTCATGGCTGACCGCGTGCCCGTAGGATCATAGCTCAGCACGGCTGGACTCTTGTTTCCTGGCGATCCACGTTTAGCATCCGCCGGGATCTCGACGCGTTTCTCGACGGGAATAGACGGATGCACACCCACTTCGATAGGGAACGAAAAGCGGCGAATGTCGCGCGTGTAGTAATTGATATTGTAGATACTGTCCTTGGAGTCACTGGATGGCACAAAAACACCCTCTGCTTGTTTGTCGGGTGATGGGTAGCGATAACCCTGCGATAGAGCAGGCGACTGGTTTAACTGCTTGGAGCCCACCGCTTCCGTAAAGACAAGCATCTTGCGCAGCTACAGCCAGTATATTCGAAACATGAGAGTTACAGATACATTCATTATGGCATCACAGCGATTGATGCACCTTGTTTCGAAGCTCAGCAGGCAGCAGCTTTTGATACTCGAACTTAATAAAGGGTTTCCACGCGTCTTTGCCGGTCATGGTGTCGTTCCCGTAGAGCCGTACGATTTTTATTTCGCAAATGAAAAAATGTTTAATTTATTTCATCCTGTTAAATTCCCACTGCTACAATTAAATCGACCGTCAAAAAGCATGGCAGGGCGGCACTACGCCGAGGCGCTGGCGGCGGTCGAGCAGGCACAGAGCGCTGAAGGCATAGGCCAAGTGGAACAGGCTCTGGTGCTGTATCAACAGGCACTGAGTATCTATAAGCGCCTGGCGGTCGTCGAGTCAGCATCACAACGCGAGCGTCTACAGCTCACGATTGACGATTTGACGACGCGCATGGTAACTTTGCAGCAGTCGAGCGATCTCTTATTGGCACGTGCCATGGAGCAACACGCAGAAGCAAACGAGATTGAAGAATCCTGTAATGCCACGACTGATGTCGTCGTCAACAAATACATTGTCGCCGCGGAAACGTACATGCAAGCGCTTAACGCAGTACCAAGCAACGAGGCGGCAGCCAAAGCGGCACTTAAGGAACAGCTTGAGTATATTATTAACCATATATCCAATCTTAAGGCACAAACTCAGACAACGCAGAATCAGGTTCATAAAATCGATGAAGACGAACGTGAGAAGTTGAACATTGCAGCATTGCAGTGGCCAGAGCCGCCAACGGTGCATCACAGAACCGGTGACGTAGCATCAAGTAACTTAGCCGCTTCGGTAGCTTCGGTCGAGACAAAAAAAATACTAGAGCAAGTAAGCGAAGAGAAGAAGACGGGAGATGCTTACACGGACCAGGAATTGGACGTACTGCGCAGGTCGTCACACATAAATGGACACTTGTTTGTACCTTGGGTCGACAACCTGGACGCTAATGAGAACTTTAGTCTGCCGGAATTATTTACAGATCCTGATGGACTTTTGCCGCTGTCGCTTAAGCAAAAGAAAAGAGACGCAATATGGTTAAGGCCGAGCGAGTTTGCGGCAAAGTGCGGCGGCCACGTACCAGTGATGATTGCACCGGGAGGAGTAAACCCATTGGTGGTAAAGCAGGATATTGTCACTGACTGTTCATTTGTTGCATCCTTGTGCATTGCTGCAGCGTACGAGCAACGATTTAAAAAATGTTTGATTACAAACATTATTTTTCCTGCTGATTCCAAAACACACCAACCGCTTTATAATCCTTTAGGGAAATATGTGGTAAAGTTGTGGGCCAACGGTGTTCCCCGTAAAATTGTTATTGACGATTTGTTGCCAGTGAGTGCGTCTTCCGGACAGCTTTTGTCTAGTTGTACGACCCGCAAAAATGAGCTCTGGGTCAGTCTCATTGAAAAGGCCTATTTAAAGCTGAATGGAGGCTATGAGTTTCCTGGTGGGAATTCAGGCATTGATTTGTTTGCTCTCACGGGATGGATACCAGAGCGCATTCCGGTTTCTGAGCTTCTTGACGCACCTAGTAAAGAAGATAGACTATGGGAGCAGCTTAAAAGTGCGTTCCATTATGGAGATTGCATTATTGCAATGTCCACAGGAGACATCTCAAAACCAGAAGCTAAACAAATTGGGCTTGTTCCTGTGCACGTCTACGCTGTGCTCAACGTGTACGAAGTGGCCGACTTGGCTCAAGAAGGCAAAAAGGTACGACTTTTGCAAGTAAAAAATCCTTGGCGCAAAATGAGCTGGAAAGGACCATATTCTCGTCACGATCACTCTCGATGGGACGGCGCCGTCGGTGACGAGTTGCGTGCGTATCAACATCAGTTCTACGCACCTGAGGAGTCTGATTTGGAGGAAGCTAGTGATGAACGAGACGAGGGTTTATTCTGGATGGACTTTGAATCCGTGAAGCAATACTTTGAAAGTTTGTACATGAACTGGAATCCTGAACTCTTTCCGTACAAAGAAGTTTGTCATGATCGTTGGCCTTTCGAAGTAGGACTCGTGAACGACACACTCACTCTTGCATTTAATCCTCAATACTCATTAATTTTCAGTAAGAGCGCGAATTTTCAAGAAGGAGCAACGGCAGGAACTACGTCCTGCACTGTGTGGATTCTGCTGTCGAGGCATGTAAGCACCATCGAACGCGACACTGACTCATCGACTCAGCAGTTTTTGACACTGCACATTTATCGCGGTATACCTGGAAAACGCATGTTCTACAACCACCGCGCGGTGTCTCGAGGAACGTACAGCAATAACCCGCATACACTCGTGAGTTTGGATTTGGACTTGGCACATGATCCCGAGCCTTCGTTTACTCTTGTGGCGTCACAGTATGAAAACATAGCGTCCCTTGACTACACGTTGTCCGTTTTTTCAACTCATCCTTTTAACTGTGAGGCCATTCCACCATTTGTGACGAGTTCACCAATGTCGATCGTGATTTCAAGTGCCTGGGACTCGACTTGTGCTGGCGGACGGCCATTTTTTTCGACTTTCATGGACAATCCTCAGTTTCATTTACAGTTGCAACGGCCGTGTCATTCTCTTCATTTCTTTCTCGAAACAGAGAGTTTTTACTCCAAAGATCTCCAAACGTTTCCTTTTCCGATCAATTTGCGTGCAGCTTTGCACACGCGCGAGCGAGTTTGTGGTTTATACGCTGCAGGCAATGCTGATAAAGAGAACAAGTCATTTGAAGTGCTCAGTTCTGGGGAATACCGTCCTGGGTTTTGCTTTATCGAGATAAAATCGTCGACTCTGGCTTCTGGCTTGCATAATGTCGTGCTGATTCCATCTACGTTTGAACAAGGCGTTCAAGGCAAGTTTACACTGCGTGTTGTAAGCGACCCCCCTGCTGGATCAAGTATTGCTTACCGTCAACTTCCTGCTGAGGGCCACGGTATGAAATTTACAAGACTGCTAGGAAAATGGGAGCTTCACAATAGGTCTGCTGCTGGGTGCTTCAATTATGGGTGCTACACTTTTAATCCAAAATATTTGGTGCACATCACACAGGAATGCGATATGTTAGCTCGATTATTAGTCCTTGAGCCAAAGCCAGATGATGCAGCATTAAAGGAGTCTTTAACCGCGGTAGCGTCTATTGCTCCTTCTATTAACGTGTCAGTGTTTGAAAGCACATCAGAAGGCGATTTACTATTGTCAACGAATCCCAAACTAGCCTTTGCAAGTGCTACCTCAGGAGGAGGGGTGTATGTAAGCAATGCACCTTGTGGAGTCCTGGCAAAAGCTAAGCAAAGATATCCCCCCGGTTGGTACATTGTCCTCCCATCCACTTTTGAGCCCCAAGAATATGGGTTTGAAATTCGCCTTTATGCCTCTATTCACCTTGACGTATGCTTGCTTTAAGCACGCCATAAAGGGATGACCGTGGCTCAATGACGACAACACCAACATGTCCTGCTTTCAGACGCGTCAGAGCGTCGATGAAAAGCAAAAATGCTAATGTGATTGCTCAGCGACGTTATGGGAGGATGACAATGCGTGAGTCAATGCGGCCCACGGTTGTTCGCATTGCAGTTCAAGGACGCAGCGTCACGTCTCAGTTAGCTACATGCATTCCAATCTTATTGCTGGCTACCGCTCGAAAATCGTGTGAGCGACGGACAAAAGGATTTAAGAGAATAATCCTATCTGCGACTGAACAGAACTAGTTGCAACGACACAAGAAATCATTGTCAGATCTGCTTTTTGACGATGAGTCAGTATCAAATTCAGCCATGCCCACCACTTTGTAACAATGACGCTGACCAAGATTTAACTCAGCGGGAGGTGACTACAAAAGCATCGATCAAACGACAGCAACGGTACCGAGAGAAACAGCGACAGTATGTAGACCGCCTTGAGTCATCAGTAAAGTGTCTTCGTATTGAGGTAGATGAGCGACTCATTGCGCGCCACAAAGCTCAAATCCAATTTCAAGAGTTTTTATCAGGAATGTCATTTCAATCGAGTGCAATGCAAGCGTCGGACATTCTTTCGTGCATGCGCGAATACGTGATGGTTTTCGAATCCGGTGATCGAGACCAACAAGCAAATTTTCTCGTCTCAGCAACATGCAGCCAAGTGCGATTTGAGAACCGAATTGGACGCGAATACCTTCTTCAGTATTGGACAAATTTTGCGCATTTTTTTAGTGATTTTTTGCTGGAAATGTGCGAATATAATGTGGATTGTCTGAATCAGGACGTGAAAGTGGGGCGAGTAAGTGCAATGCTTGTCATTCGACTACCGTGTCAACTTTGGACCAAATTTTTCCCCTACACTCTCTCAAACAAGCGTTTACGCGACCGAATACTGCAAACTTCTACAGTACGACTGCCATTGACTGTCGTGTTTCACTTTGACATGCATGGCAAAGTGAGTCGCTATAATCCCACTATTGACTTTGTGGCTGGTCTGTTTACGGCGATTCGAGACTACCAAGATGTGGCAAGTATGCTGGAAACGGCAAATATTGACGCATCGGGGCATATTCGCGGAGGCTTGTTACCACTTGAAATGCTCAAAGCTGATAGCAACTATTGCGGTGACCATTGTATTCATAATCGAATCGAGACAGATGCCAGTTGCCGTCATTTTACCGCAACACACAAGTTCGCGATGTCTTTTTTATTGTCAAGTGACGCCGAGAATCAACGTTGATGCTGCCGCACACACACTGTCACATGGCTTTTTAACGGTAGCCCAATCTTGTGCAGTTGTCACACGCAGCTAGAATTGTATAGTAAGCAATTTTGTGCATATCGCAACGTGAAATAGAATTTTTAGAACTTTGTATCTATTATCTCATTTTTCGAGATAGAGTATAGTTGACGTTTACAAAGCCGTATGACTATATAGATTTACGGCTTAAAGGCGAAATTACATCCACCCGTCAAAGTTGCTTCAATCAATCTTTTTGACACCCACCAACTCCTTTAAAATATCATATGCAGTCAAGCTAATGCCAGTAGATACAGGGCTCTGAGCAACATTTCACGGTTACATTAGCCGACTCACTCATCTTACATCTAAGCAAAGCGAACGTACGTACACGCAACCAATTTACAGACACTCCCTTAAATAACCCCCTCCAGCCTTCACGTGCCAAAATGATTCGAGCTGTGGCGATGACACCCGAATACTGCATTTTTGCCTCGGATCCGGAGACATAGCCATCAGTCTGAATACGTCTTCTGATAGTGTCCATCGGATATGTACCTAATCGGCGCAAAAGGTAAGGAAATTGATCTTTCCAAGTAAATGACAAAGACAAAAGCGGGCTTACTGGTTTGTGCGATACAAGCTGCAAAGTAGGAGCACATGAACTTCGTCAGCGGATTAAGACTTAGTTCGGAAGAAGCATTTGATCCATTTTTCTGCTCCGATCGCCGATGCTGCAGATCTAGTGTCTATCAAATGCATTGGACAACGTAAAACAATCTATAAGTCGCACGCAGCAACAAATTTCTTCAAAGTACACACCCATATCTTAAAGCGTTCATTAAGCGAGAATCCGATGCCCGTGTACGGCAATGTACCCAACAGCGAAGGCAATAGTCCCCGTGAAAACGATCGCATACCTTCTTCTCTATACATCTTCGAAACGGCTTTGAAAATGCTCCCATATCGTTGCTTTCCCATCTGCACCATATATCTCGCCCGAACAATATCCAGCGGGTAAGCCACTACTAACGACAGACCTCCAGCCAACGAGCCTGCTGCGACCAGCTGTAGATTACTCAGCTTTGGCATTGCTGCACTTTCCTCTTTCTCCGCCTTTCGATAATTGTATGCGTGAAACTTATGCCTAAAAAAGTCAAAGCCTGAATGTTGTAAGCCCGCATACGGTATAACCCTTAAAATGTTTAGTAAATTTCCTTGAAACAATGCGTGAAACCCGTCATGCACACATATCTCTCTAGCCATCCTAGCAGCATTGCGAAAGTTAAATTTGTGATGATCGCACACCTGAAAAAGGATTTTTATCCGGTCCAATGGAGCCAACGTCGACTTAGCGATGATACCCGCCATCCCACCAGCGATGAAAGACTTTGAAATCGTCAAAATCGACCCGTTTTTCTTGGCTGCATCAGCTGCGTCTGCGTAAGCACCTTTTTCGATCGCTGGCTTGGGCCCCTTTACGTCCATCTTGGATGTGTCATCCACACCAGAACAGTTCCCGGTAATTGAAGCCTCATAGTCCTCGTACTTGACCCTGTCACCACCTTCGTGAAGCCTTCGACGCCGCTGCAGCAATTGAATGATTTCAAGCGTAAGCAACTCATTAGGTGGTCGTTCCTCCGCCTTGAGGTCTAACACGAGATTGTCATTCATGCCAAAATCTAGCGCTGCAAGCTGTGCAGCCCACGAAGTGTACACGGTTTGTACCGATTGGGGATTCTGCACCTTCCAGTGCATGACATAATCACAAAATGCTGCAAAGTCTAATCGCTCCTCTCTTCTTGCCATATCAATTCGAATACGACGGATCGTCTCCGCGCTTGGGTCTAAACGCGCAATCTCGTCCGCCAATGCTCCTCGAGTAATCGTGCCTCGAGCATCCGGCTCCAGGTCAGCAAAAAAGGCGCGCATTATCTCCAGCACCTCAGGCGTCAAAGAAAAGTCTGGATTGTACAGCTTGAGCGCCTGTAGCGCGTATGCTACCTGCCGCTGCTGCCGCGCGTTCAGGTCCGTCATAACAAAGCAGAGGATGATTTTACAATGAAATAGTACCAGAATTAATCCCTTTAAAACATATTTATACCACCGTAAAGCCTTTACGTAAACAAACTCAATCCCTTTGCGATTCCTCACAAAAGATATGCATTCGGCTTTTATTTATTAAAATCTTCTTACGTTATAAGCTTTGGGCTCAATCGACTTACCGCCTTGCATCCCCTTGCTTCACCTCGCTCTCCCGCACTTCTTTGCCACGTTGGACCACTCCACTGGACTGCTTTTGGACCACTCGCTTGACCAGTCATGGGCCACTCCCTGTATCGCTTGCATGGCCGGTGAGCTGAAACGCTTGCTTAAAACGCTGGTTAAACCACTCGGTGTCTGCTTGACTGCATGATTCGCGCTCAAAACTAAAACGGTCGTGAGTACCACCACAACCCAGCAAAAACATAATTCAGAGCCATCGAGAACTAATTTTGGTTTTGGCGTCCGTTCGAGATATAATATTGCAATGGATTTGTGATCAACCCTTGACGAGAATTGTTAAAAATGACGAGAAGTCGCCGGTTAGTAGCAGGTTGAAACCTACGCGTGACGCACTACGCCTGGAAGACTGTGTATTATTTTCCAAAGCTACTTACTCAAACGCCGGCTCGACTGACCATTATTCTAAATATACAATAGTTTGCAGCATCGACTTCAGCAAAACATTTTGTGCATTGATACAGAAGCGCATTTGGCTTTTGATGGTTTATCCGGGTTCCCAATTAGATTTGGTAGACGAACGAAAGAAAGCAATGCTAATTCTAATTCTAAAGAGACTTCAAGCAAGGTTTCTAGACATGAGCAATAAAACTATGTTTGAGTCGACAATCCTGCTGCGGAAAGAAGGGGTGTGCCTCTCACATAGAAAAATGTTTGCATCTAGCATTAAAATATTGCAAAAAGCCAAAGCCACGAACATGATGAGTGAAAGGGTGATATAAAGTCACGCTAGCTGATGATGGTACCGCATTGTCTTGCACAAGTCAAAAGGTGTTTCAAAGATAGAAGCACCTACTAACAGAAAAAAAGACCACTGCTTAATGCATACTATTCAAATACGTATATCATACCAGCAATTTGTCACGAAATGTATTCATTCAGTCATTGCCTTCTTTTGTTGCTTGGATGTTGACTTTAAGAGAAAGTGAAGAGCTTCGCTACCTTTTTTGGCGCAAAAGCTTTGTTCGATGCTATAGCGTATTGGGGCCTTTTTCCCGACTTTTTCTTTAACGAAACGACGCGAACTAAAAGGGCTACACTACGATAATACGGACACTTTTTTACAATATAATGGACGCGTGCATCGCCCGAGGGGGAATTTCCCATGTTTTATTGCAGGTACGAACTGCCTTAAAACAACACACTAAAGGCGATACACATCGGTGACCTCTATGTTGTTTAGGCTCGAGCCTCGCTCAATAATCCGTCGCGTCCATTCACGCCACAGACCTCTGGTCGTTCGCTCTTTCACGGCGAGCAGTATCGTTTAAAATCGTGTCCGAGCTTGTCAAAAACACGGCTAGAAGGGAAACAAATGTCGCCACCGTCAGTGCCAAAGCTAAGGCAGCCACGACTAAACAAGCATAAGGATCAACTATCAGAAATCTCTCAACCCACTCAAACAGTTACTTTCGGTAGCCTGAAGTTGGTACATGCTCCAATTCTTTCGGATGACGACTCTGACGATGGAGCAGAATTTGAGAATTCTGACGTTCCAGCAAAGTCGGGAATGCGTTTTGACCCGAAGGCATCTCTCAGCCTACCTTCCAATGTAAAATTTTGTACTGTCATACCATTAACTATTTACAAACTCATATCTGGTGCTGCTTTCAGAGAGAACTGCAATTTTCTTTTGATGAAGTCAAGCGTTGCATCAACGATGTGCTTGAACAAGACGATTCTAAAGAATTTGCCACCACGGTGAGGCGTTTGCGTGAGTTGGTGGATAACTTTGTACGTCTCAGCTCATTTCTGCAAACCGGTAACAAAGATCTGGAAGTCACTGCAGCTAGTAGACTACAAGTTCAGCTTTTTGCCAATCTTTGCAATGTGTTGCTCGATCGGTGGGAGGCCAATGCATCATATTTACTTGAACTCGCACCTTCTCTTTTCGCCCTCTATGGTGTTACGACGGGCATTAGTGACGATGACGACATGGCTAATAGCGCGCAACTTGTCCGACTAGGAAAGACGCTTTTCGGTCTTAGTAAAGACAATAACAACGACAATCATTTTTGCAACGTTCGCTACGTGGAGGCGATCCTTCACGCTATTTCCAGCACAGGCGATGATTTTACACTAATTCAGGATGATGCTCACTCAATAGGCACTACTGATGCAAGTACTTTTCTATTAGAGCAACCAAAAATTCCCATGAAGGTACTAATTTACGTTGCTGGAACTATCAAAAACATGTCTAATATGGAAGGAAAGATGGCTCATTTATTGGCTACTAACCGTGCGGTTGCAATTCTTAGCAAGACTTTGTTGTGGCGCGCTGATGATGCGGCTCAAAGTAAGGAGATTTCGCAATTTTTGGTTCAAACAACTGGAATTTTGCGCAACTTGTCCGTCGTCAAGAACAATTTAAAGCAATTTCTTGAAAGTCACATTCCTCTACGCTTATGCAGAATGATTCCTGCATTCATAGCACATCCAGAGCTGACGGTCAATGTCTCGCGTATCCTAAGTAAATTGACGCTTCACGAACTTCCACGAGCTCAAATTAATCAACAATCGATAAATGTACAAATTTTGATGACTTTGATTGATTCTCGCTACAATCCGTGGATTGCACTTGGAGATCAAAATCTTTCTAGCAAACGATTTCAAGATTTGCTTTTTGTCCGTGTTTTCTTCGTACTTGGCAATTTATGTTCCAGCAACGATCAGAATCGTCGCTTAGTAGCAAATAATGGTGCTGTCATTATTTTAGGAATTTTGCAATTCTACACGGTGCGTTATTCGGAAGATTACGATTCGGTCATCATTGACGAACAAGAAGATCGTCATTTTGTCGCGGAAGCAATGCAAGCAATGGAAGTACTACTGAAACTCATTCGTGTGCTTGCAAACTTAGCAATAAGTGCAGATGTTGGAGCAGAGCTCAACGGCCATGAAAGTCTTGAATCGCTCCTAGTTATCTTGAGAGTCTCGCAACGAGCGGGACACGAAGAGCTTATGCTGAACACAGTAAGTTGTATCACTAACGTGTCGTATTATATCTCGACGCGAATTGGTGAGTTGAACCTTACAAAAGGTCCACGTCATTACAGCTTTATCGAAAACAATCGCGTTGCCATCGTCCAACTTTTATCTCGTATCCTTTTGGACCGAAATGAAGAAGCTGTAGTGGAAGCCGCGAGAGCTTTCGGAAATTTATCTCGATATCAAGATGTGCTAGAGTACATGGATGAAAATAAAGTGCTGGAATGTCTCGTTGTCTTATTAGACCACAGCTGTCGTGAAGTCGTGTACACAATATGTGGCGTCTTGATGAATGCCGCTCTTGATTTCCACACGCGTGAAAATTTATTGTCTGTTCGGCCTCTTATTGACAATGATTGTACTGACGTTCGAAGCTTGCTGGTGGGAATTATCGAGTCTGCTAAGGTAGATGACCTTGATATGACGCTCATTGCGAGTAAAGCACTTTACAACCTACTTTTGACTATGGGCGAGAAAACAGCTAGCAGTGATAGTGACGGTACTATCATTTCCAACGCAAATAACCTGCGTCAGATTATTGACAGCATTTTGAAAAGCCTGAACACTACACCACCTGCAGAAGAAGAAAGGAAGTGTATGTTGTATCAAAGCGAAAAGAATTTGAGTTTGCGGCAAGAATTACGCTTGGTGCTCGAAGGATTACTGAAAAGTATTGTTTCAGTCATTGACGCGATTTGATCTTTGCAGCTTGTGGAAGTGATTAGATTATCACTTATACGCTGATTAGGATCATCGACGGATCGATTCTACGAAAGCTGCATCGAAATTGCACCGGACGTATTTCAAAAATGTTACACTAGCGCGTGGGGACTGGAAGAAAAGTTTGCGGCAAATAGTTTTTCATACAAGCGGACAGATTTTGTAAGAGACCCCTTCAAAGGAAAGGCTATAGGTTGGATCACGAGTTTTTGTTGCACGGCATATTAGCAATTAAATTATCGATTTTTGTTTCAGCTAAATCTCATTGAGTAGACAAGCACATGTTAAAAATTGTCCTTCTTTTCTCGTACACACAGTTTTTTGCCCTTTTGCAGTTAATTAGATAGAAATTTCCGTTTTTTCGTCGCCCGAGCTGCCGAGCAAAGGAGCTGCCTCGTCTCTCATTTGCTTCGCTGAGTTTTGGTGCTTCAAAAGCCAGAGTGTAAGTAGAAGCACAAAAAAACTCAGCACCACGAGCAAACCAATGACGTTGCCCAAAATGCAATCCGACGCCATGAAACCCTGCACTATTTTGCCATTAAACTCGCCATTTACGTTGCAGCTGCCATTGAATGTAAGCTTCTCCATTATCCCTGTCTCGACCACTGTGGCCACAAGTCCAATAATCGATAGTCCAATTGCAATATGATACGGAGCAATCCACTCGCGAATGCTTTGCTCCGCACCCGGATAAAAAAACACAGCAAAACTACTTAGCCACTGATCGGCCCACCAAAGCAAAAAGCGTTAGTAAATGCCATTTTTGGCCAGTAAGAGAGATAAACGAACGTGCGCAGAAAACAGGATCAAGACTCCAAGACCCAACCAGCTGTGTAGACTGTAGAGATTGGTGATGCTATGCTCATTGTGAAAGCGAAAGACTGCCACAGCACCCAGCACTGCACTTGAGAAACCCAGAGCGTGAAGCGACAGATGAATACACTGTACAAAACAAACAGCAGCATTAATATCTCAACCACTTTTCTTCTTTCTTTTTCTTTTTTCACCTTGTTGAGTTCATGGCTGAAAGGTAGTGAGATGTACGCCAGTGCCGCCTGCGTTGAACAAAAGACAAAGCCAAGGCTCATAAGCAGCGGGTGCCAATTAAACACCCGCGCGTCTCCGTGATTAATTGAAAATCCTGACGTGTCTTTTGCAGTCACTAGACCGTCTTTCACCACATAAGCCGTCAGCCCACTGCCCATCCAATAGCCCATGAGAATCACCACAAGTGACGGTAGACTCTACAACACGATACAATAAATCCAGCGCACAAATGACGCGAAAGCAATACGCTTCACTTTCTTACAAAAAAAAAAATCAAGCGGTCAAGTCATGCACATACATGGGCTAGTAGGCGCGTAACGTCTTCCATTTTCTCTCGATGGTCTTAAGGATTTCTCCAAGCAACAGGAATCTGATAATGGCCTATTCTGGCGTTCTCATTGGCGCAAAATCTATTCTGCGACGTTCTGATTGTATTGCTGTCGTTATGCTCCTCATTTAGGAAACTTCGTAAAGTCAAAGTTAAGGAAAATGTGGGAAAAGTCATCCATCGTGTTGATATGTTGGGAGGTGCTGCGTCAGGTCTTACTTAAATTCGAGGCGTGAGCGCACATTTTAATATGGCCTTGATGACATTGGGACAAGCAGTGACAATTTTGCGCATTATCACTGACCACTTCACATGGCTCAACTAAAATGTCTGGTTTCCCTTATCCAAGTAAATTATCCCATATTGTTGGGGATCAATTGGTCATCATGGCGATTATTCCAAAGATATCAAAAGTTTGTTCAAGCAAGGAAAAACGGTACGGCTTGTCAGCGTGGAAGTTGACAATTAAGTGAGTTTAAAGGTGGCAGGAATGTATCGCGAAACCAGCTACTCCTAAAATAAGAGCAACTTCGCGGCCGCGTAGAATTTTTTTACGTCCGCAATCTTATTAAGGATTGTATTATAAATTCTAGTTGTTGCTGCTATAGCGTATTAGAGCGTGTTTAACGCAACAACAGAGCAATAGTGTGCATCACAAAGCGATCTTTGCAAACAATAAAAATTTCACATTCGTACCAAATTAAAGTGACTCGGCTTTGCTTTCCAGTTATGTAAGGCGTTTTCAATAACCATGAGCGATTGAGATACAGCCAAAAAGACTTAGGCGCCAGCGATCAAATTAAATGAATCTTTAATGAAGTGACGTATTCTCTCATGCTAAAACTAATTAAGCTAGAAGTTGCACCGGTGGAAGTTCCAAAATTGTGACAGAAGGAGGCGTCCGGTTTGCCATTGTCTAAAAGCGCTTATAAGCTCAAGACAAGACGCCATGTAAATTGCCTCGTTACGCTTAGACAACACGTCTAGAGCTTTTAGCGCTAGAAAATGTGAAAAATTCTAAGGAGTAAAATAGCGCTATAATTTTGCTGACAATAAATAAGCGAACAGGAAATAACGCTTGTTGTATAGTCAGCGATAATTAGAAGCCATTCACGGGGGTGCAACAATGCCGTCAAATACTTTTGGCGCTTAACAATCCCACCGCAAATGCTTATGTGTCTTGGGCGTAGGGTAACCATAAACACAGCATATGTTTTGAATAGCTAGCCAAAGTTGTATCGAAACGCCAATCTATAATGTTAAGTCCGAAGCGACGGATAAAACGTTGCTCTAGGGCCGCCGTTGTGTAGACCACTAATCATTGGATAATTTTTTTTGTCCCAATGTCTGTAACGGAAGCTAAGGAGGTGAAGTCGCATCTAAGAGGTGACAAATTGATTAGTAAGTAGCATCGCTTATATTGCACTCGTCGGATATTAATATATGTACCCAAAAAACATTAATTCTTCGGGTGCATGCAGCAAATGTGCTACAGTAAGTTGGTGCTATTATTTTTGGTGCTGTTTCGACTTCTTCAGTATGTAAGCAAGCCAAGTGAACATAGGATCGAGATTAAGCGCCGTGAATAGTACGGTGTCAGGTATCCAACCAAATCACTAGAAATGAGAAGAATGCTGTGCCCAGACATATAATGACAAAATTCGCGACAAATTACGGGGAAATGGCTTTCGTCGAGAAGCAAAGTAAAGAGAAAGTTGCTTCGAAGCGGCCAAGTTGCTCTGAAAAGTAAGATTAGTATTTCCATGCTTGAGCAAGGTTTTACCTTCTGCGCTTGAAGCGCGAAAACCCTAATCAGCGTCTATGAGGCTTTAAGAGGCACGTACAAATACATCAAACCAGCGCCATACACTGAAAGAGCAAAATCAAAGGCAACTTGTGCTGACATAAATTATTTGCGGGGAGAGCAGAGCAGTGCTGAAATAAATGACGAGTTAAATTTACCTGGAAAAGCTCGACTGAATCAAAAATAGTGTGCAGGTCTAACTTTTCAGAAGTAAATGAAAGGAAGTGCTATTTGTCGGAATATTGGCTCAAACGGATGTATCATATGCGGTCGACAGCGGAATGTTGATAAAAGAATATTTCACAAGAGGATCGAGAAGTTATACTTTTTTCCAAAAACAATTTGAGCGCTCAAGAAAATGTCAAAGTATAGTCTGTGTCAACGCTTTTGATTATATAACGCGACCTAGCAGGGTGCGTGCTCATCAGCGCGAAGCTTACACATAAATTTTGCAATCGGAGAAGCAGTCGTAGCTTGGCTGGCACTTGACACGTCCGAAAGTGTGTCTATCGTTATTTTAATCTAGAATCTCAACGCTGCGGGATATAGAAGTCAAATTGAGGTCGGTTGAGCTCTAGTGATGAAATTAAATTACAACCATGTTATCAGTGCCTTGCTGTATACCAATTATAGTGCAAATGTTGTGAACCTGATCGAGAAACAACGAAGGTTGATACAAATCATTAAAAAGCCCAGTAGCGTCGTTAGCAAAGCTGACAACGTAATGAATGACGTTCCTGATCTTGATCGAAGAGATTGGTTAAAAGACCAGAGATAGCACAGTAAGTGTAAATCTATAAAGAGACATGGTGAGAGCAGGTCTCCTTGAAGAACACTTTCCCCATGCTGAAATGTTGAAACAAAAGTTGTTAAAAAATTATACTTAATTCCACCTAAAAAACACTGCAGCCTAACGACGTAAATTTTTATTTAATCTATAATGCTGAATGAAAATCGATCAAATGATCACCAGGGGTCGCTTGGCATAATTTAAACGGCATTAGGGTATCTTGTTGGCTATACCCGTGGCACGAGGACAGCGGCTGCATTTCAACACCGCTGAAGTTGAACTGCATCAAGATTAAAAGCTCTGCTGATGAACAGAGCCGTCAGGAAAAGTTGTCGCAAATTAGTAGTTAGCCCTTCAAAGCAATTTCAGCCGCATCACCAGGCATCTAATTCACTTAAGACTAAATTCAGTAGATCCATCCAAAGCGTTTGCTTCGAACGATACAACCCAAAGTACAATATTACCTAAAGGTATGTGTGCTCTGATTAATATTAAGACTGAAAGAAAACTTTTCTACCGGCCTCTACAGCATATTAATCGCCCTTTGTGTACAAGTGCGTGGGAATAATGTGTAAGACCTGCCAAAGAGCAGAGACCGTGACCCACACGCAGTTTCTTTACCAAGCTTACCAGTGTCAGATAGCAATAAGCCTACACATTTTGTTTAGCTTGCTATTGCTAGCGACAACACGGGCGCAGTTATGTATGTGTGCTGTCTGAGGAAAATGGTGCATTCGGCTCTTGCTCCACCCAGTATAACTAGAGAGCAAACAGCAAGGCTACCTAACATTACAGTTTCTATATATGATGGCCTCTCGGACACAATACTGACGAACAGTACCCTTAGATTACAACCGCTATTCCAACTCTGTAGATAACGCTTGCTGATGATAACAGCAGATCATCTTCAGAGAGAAGTGTAGGCGAAATAACCAACTATGTGCTAGAAGACTTAATGCGCCAGAGACATGCCGAAAAGCAAATATTTTTGAGATTTAATTCGCAAATGCGGATCATTTATCCTCTATCTTTGCTCCCTTTCTCGTAAATGGGATGAGACACCATTGTGTCTCGCACAAAAGCTAAAACTAAAGGCTTGTATTTCTTTGAGCCTCTTGTCTTTGAGCCTCTTGTTAGACAAGAGGCTCAAAGAAATACAAGCCTTTTGTTTGACCATTTTTTCTGTGAAAACGGTCATCTGACTGCTCGAAAGGTCGGCCAAATATTATCAGTAGGACAAGGAATGCGATTAGATTCTCCCGAGATACACGAAAATGCTCTTCGATAAGCTTAGAAGAAAGAATTTAATGAAAAACAAATAAAGTATTGTTAGATGAAAAAAACTGTCCCTGTATCGGCATTTTGATTAAGAAAAGCGCCGGTTCGTCAAAATCTATTCAAGGTCCCGGAAAGGCATATATTGGTGTATACGATCAATCAACCCAAAACAGTGTCGACACTCCGATACTGTATCTGGAAAAACTTAAAAACAAGTTTTGCACCTAAAGCTTCCGGGCTCCATATGCAGCCTGAGATGCTCTTAGGACCTATATAAGCGCTGTCGCCGTTCTCGACCATTTACTCCAGGTGATATAATTGCGGCTAAAAGTTTCCATTCGTCTGGACATCGACAAAATGGCAAAAAGCTGTGCTAGACCCTCACTACAAAGAGAAGCAACTTCCTGAGCACAGTTTAGATTTCTCGCGCGTTGATTGATGTAGCTATGAAGCTTCTAGCTCCAATAATCAAAAGATTTTATCTCCCGCTCAAGCATTTCAGAGATTCTCAATAATCTGTAAACTGACCGCCTAGACCAACGCTTAGAAAATTTAAGGTTTGCGATCGCAAGATCTGCTACTCTCCTCAAGAAGGTGCAAAGCCGAGACGAAAAGGGCATTTTTGGTGCCCTTTCACCTTGAAGGCTACCGGCACAATATGTGGTGTGCGTTGTGAAGAGGATGCACTCTAGGTCTACTAGGAGCCTTCTTTGCTACCTGTTTGCATCAAATCGATTTTTTTATTTTATTAATAGTGATATCGACTCTTATATTGTACGCAATATAAGTCTTACTGAAGAAGGGTAAGTAGGTCGTGGCACAAAGCCAAGAAAATGTGGTGAAAGGCGACTATCTCATTTCGCGCGAGACAATCTTCTTCAGCCCTTTGATGTTAAAGGTTCTCACTGGTGAATCTCATATTATCCTGCGCGTCTCCTCAGTGCAAAATATCATGTGATTCCGTCACACAATTATTATTGCTAACACCAAGATAGCATAAAGAGGTACCTGCTTGGCTTTGCTGGTCAAGAAAACTCTTTTTGGTTTCTTTTGCAATTCTATTGACCTTGCCATCAGTTAAGCATTACTGAAACTCAATACAGATTGTCATGAGCAAGCCATATCGTTTCAGATAGGCAGCTTAGGCTACCAATCAGAACTGCTCTACGGATATAAAGTAATTTTTTTGCCACGAAGTGCACACTGATGAAGTTTTGTTTGCATGTTCTGGGCTTTCAAGTCTTTGCGGTTTATATATATAGCGTATCAAAAAACGAATGTCATGATGGCTGACTTTTTTCGGAATACTGTCAAGCTCAAACTGCTTTCAAACTCGCTTTTGCGCGGGTAATATTATGAGCTGATCCATATTAGCAGATATTGACATAGCTTATGGACGTTAGAGCCCTAGATACGATCTTAAAGTTGCTGGCAACACAGGCATATCAATGTTCATGTGTCGCCTACATTTGGCCAGAATATATAGGCAGTGTTATTGGTGAGCAAGTTTCAAGACTGTTTATGAACACAAACTTGAAGCTCATGACTTTTTAGACACATTGGCGTCAGAAAAAGATTACGTTAATTTCTTTAGACTTATTATTCGCTGTCAACAGCTAACCATTTGCGTGGATGGTCAAACAGAGAGAGAGAGATCATAAAATCGAAGAAGCACCGCAAAGTATGTGTTCTAGGACACCACATCAATTGATCAACAAGCTTTCGAGGGTTGAGTCTGCACAAGACAATGCGATACACGCATTGAAAAGCTTTGCAAACTTTTAAAAAATGTGTTTCGACACCGAAGACATCTTTGTGCTTCAAACACTTGTAGGATAATTGGAAAAAGACTTGATAGGCCTTCTTAAGCTGAGCCCAAATAAGCTGAGCTCATAATTTCTTGCGGGGATCAGTTAGCGGACTTTGCAGAGAGCCAAATTAGCACATTTGGCAAGATATAAATTTATTTCAGGAAAACGTCTGGACAAACGTGATAGGGGAGATCTTAGTATCTTTATTGAGGAGATAAATAATGCTCTATACTTCAAGGCTTTTCACGAATTAATAAGTTTGATTGTGAAAAACAGAAATGAGCATTAGTCAATTGTCATAGGTCGGCGTACAATATCGATCTTTCCAGTACGATGTCGTGAAAATCGATGTTTTACGAAGCGAATATCACGAGCACCTCCTTGAAGAGTATTCTCGTCACTCGTAATTGCTAGTGGTGTGCCTCACAGGGGTTGAGTACCGACCTTTGTGCACAAGGATGAGTCTGGACCTTTTTACGAAGAAAACGATTTCCGGGCTCAGTTCGAGTGCTTCGTGCTGTGATCTCCGGCGGTCAATCTGACTGTAACGCATTAAGTCGCACGACTGAGTGAGTGCGCTTCCTTTTTTTTATCCCGAAGTGTCCAGCATATTCCTGAAAGTGTTGCGAACTGATAGCCGCAAGTGCAATCACAAGCACTCACATTCAGTCGCACAAGACTTATTGTATAGTTTCAAGACCAAGAGACGAATGCGACCTCCATACTTGACTACTAAAGCAAACCTCTTGGAGTGCGTTGTGAAGGTAAGGCGCTTTCGTGGGCACCCAAACCTAATTTACAAAGTACGGCGCCAATTTCTTTAAACAACCCGTAATAGCCGTTGGATCGCCTTTTGACGAAATTAACCGAAAGCCGACACAAATTGGATTCAGAAGCAAAGAATGCTTTGGCGAACATAATGACATGGCAAATTTGACCCTTGACCATGCCCAAAGCTCGCTTGACTTGATAGTATGCCGAAGCCGAGGCCTTTTTTAGTATGTGGTTTTCGATCCACTAAGTGTTCGAATTGCATTATGAGCTCACGGACGTAGAATACTCCATCTGAGGTGATTGAGTTTTGTGTTAAAACACTCAAAGTTTGTATTCGATCATAGAATGTATTTCCAAGCTTAAATAAGGTGATAACAATGCTGAGATACACTCAAGCGTATAATACAAGACTCAGAATCTTTTCGACACCGAGCATTTTTCTTAATCGAATATCGATGTGTTGTTTTAACGAACGTGTATAACCACCGTGTAAATAACCCTTATAATAGCTTAAACTTCGTTTTGCATACGTCGCATAAGAGAAATAGCGTTTAGTGCCATGGCGTGTAATAGCAGATAATACACAATTGGGTGCACCCTATTTTTCGTCTTTGAACTCGCTGTTCAAAAGGAAGTCGACTTTTGACCTTGCGTCGGTACCTGGTGGTTGACGAGCTCTAAAGCCCTTCTCCGATTGCGCCAATAAGTTTGGTCACTTTATCTACTTCAAAAATGTACCGTAAATTGCCAACTTTGACTTCACAATCTTCTTCTTGGTCTACAGCGTGGGCAAAATCATCATCCAGGACAAATTAAGTCGAGGTTTTTTTTCGTGTAAAGGACTCTTGCATTATGAGTCTGACGACAAATCTCACTCTCATCCGATGTAGAAATTGCCTTGATAGTGCTGTCGCTAAAGTCTGACTTCTTTGCAGCCTTAGCGGCAAATTGTCAACCGAGAGAGTGTCCAAAGCCATTACCTTCCTCGTGGGAAAAATTGGGGCTCAACTTTTTCATTTGGTGTGGCGGATTCCAGACGCAACGTACGCTGCTTATAGTATTTGTTTTGGATGCCTCCGTCGAAAGCGAAGAATTTTTGTCGTACTGTCAAGAGCATTACCATCTTTTGGGGCATCAATTTTATATTCTTTGGTTTTAATCTAGTGAATAAATTAAAGACTTTGACTTTCTTGAGGATCAGTAGCTTTAACAGCTTTTGCAATGCGTTTGCTTTATGCACATCTGTCGTAACGCAACGACCTCTTATTTGCTAATTCTTCTGTGACAACGTCTTTTTTCATCATCTGCCATGGCAGCCTGGTATCGTCTTTGAATCGCATTGTCGGTCTCTTCATGTGAAGCTATCAGACAGGGCTTGGGTTATGGCTCCATCGGTGGAATCGCAGTTGGTGATGCTAAAGTACCCTCCTGTGCAGCTGTTATACCCACCATGTCTTGTTTCCCGCTAGCAGAACCTTGAAATCCGCGATTGTTGATATTATACTACCCGCATTCGCTTTCGTAAGCGTCTCCGGTAGTTAAATGCTGCCAGCAAAATTTAACTTTTCGCTAAGGAATGTTCCAAAGACGTCTTCACATCTGCTTTCATGAAGATGTCAGTATCTCCCAATATATTTATGTTGTCTCGAGCGTACACAATCTTTAAAATGAGATGTATGTCCAGCAAAGAGTCCTGGTGAGCGAAACTATATCGACTTGTCCTGGCACTCAATCCAGAGATTGTCAAGAACCAAATCATACCTCTCCATGTCAAGGACAAGAGATAACTCGGAGCTGTCAAAATCTGCGTAAATCTCAGCCAGGTCTGCTTTGACCCCTTAAATATTAGAAATTGTACCATCGGCCAATCAACCGAGACTCACGTTCTTGGCTCTTGAGCTATTTTGATTGACCGCAAAATCTCGCCGGTGTGCAAAACTTCGCGACACACGAGTGTCTGCTAAGACTCAAAGTAGGTTTATATACACACGTAATATTTGTACGTAATTAGGTAGCTTACTACTGCAAGCTCCCCTTTTGTAAGCTGTCAAGCCAGACTTTATCGTATGTATAATTTACATACCTCTCTTGAGGACTCGAATATTCCCCAGTAAGGAGTTTCGCCTCCACTACCGACCAACATTACTCTTGCTTTGAGAGAGCGGCTGCTGCTAAGATTAATGAAGGTATTGAAGAGGCAGTATAGAAACACTCAGAGCCATCATTGTCGGCTCTTTCCACCTGCCCCTATAGATTTAAAGTGAAGCGGACCATTTATCGGTTGTTTGTGAACACAGTCATCTTGACGAGTTCGGGATGTGACGTCTGAGCGATTATATTTACAACATTCGAGCCAATCCTTGCTTTTAGACGAAGAAAATTAACCGCCAAAATTTGCCGTTGGCTTTTAGGACACAAAATGCTGGTCAACTTTTATTATGGGTTAGTTAATCTGGCCTCCTTGGTAAGAGTGTTTTCCAATTGTCCTATTACTACGTATGCCAGTAATTTATATGATGTCATACATTATTAATTCATTGGCATAAAGTTTTCTTGTATCTAGAAGATTCATAGTCTAGCGGTGTGTGGTTGGCGACACGAACACATATGTCGGCCGCGATTGAGCAGCGCAATCAGGATGCAACAGTTTACGTGGGAAATTTGGACGATCGCGTGTCGGAAGAGCTTCTTTGGGAACTCATGCTACAGGCAGGCAGCGTGTGCAACGTACATATGCCGCGTGATAAGGTCTCAGGCGCCCATCAGAATTATGGCTTTGTTGAGTTCCGATCCGAAGAGTGCGCTGAGTACGCGGTCAAAGTACTGAACATGATCCAATTGTACGGACGAGTGATTCGTGTCAAGAAAGCTTCGAACGATCGGAAGAATCTGGACGTGGGTGCAAATTTATTCATTGGGAACCTGGACCCAGAGGTGGACGAGAAACTATTGTACGACACTTTCTCGGCCTTTGGGGGTATCGTTGAAACCCCGAAAATTATGCGTGATCCAGACACTAAAGCTAGTAAAGGGTTTGGATTTATCAGCTTTGACTCATTTGAAGCCGCTGATTTGGCGATCGAGTGTATGCACGGCCAGTACCTTTGCAATCGTCAAGTAGTGGTTCAGTACGCTTTTAAGAAGGACAGTCAGAATGAGCGTCATGGCTCTGAGGCCGAGAGGCTCTTGGCTCAGTCAAACCCAAACAAACTCAAGCCCCACACAATGTTTGCCTTTACTACCGGCGCTGCTCCTTATATGGACGCACCTCCACCACCTCCTCACTATAATCAAGCTGCAGTGGGTTACATGGGTATGGGAATGGTGCCGCCACCTCCTCCTCCAGTGGCATTAGGGCTGGCATACCAACCTCCACCTCCTCCTCCGGCGGGAATGCTACCGCCTACCTAAAGTAGTAATATGACTACTATTTGTCTCGTTTTTTTATAAAGTAATGATTGCACGGCTCTTCAGTGTAGCTTCGCCTAAAGAGTCATTGAAAAGTGCAGGTGATGGAATGTTACGTTATGTAGTATAGAGTGTTTCACCAGCGTCGTCGCTGGTAACGGCGCAACGTCGAGGTGCGACTTTGGCAC
This sequence comes from Plasmopara muralis, assembly GCA_003676415.1. NCBI lineage: Eukaryota > Oomycota > Peronosporomycetes > Peronosporales > Peronosporaceae > Plasmopara > Plasmopara muralis. The sequence goes on along the minus strand of RCHQ01000160.1, from coordinate 84,881 downwards.
AGGGATCATTTCGCTTCGTAGACGCAATAGCACTGCTACAGAGTTGATTATATTGTTCGTACTGGCTAGATGGTAGGAACCGAAGCAATCTACTTATTTTGGAGGAGCCAATCGAAAAATTATGAGCTAAATCAAACTGTAGATGAAGATCGATAGAGTGGGACCAGCATCGTTATCGTTTTGGACATTCTGGCATTATCCAGGTTGCAACGGAAACAGCCCAAAAGAGCGAGCGCCAGGGATTGTTAATTTTGGTGGCACCCAGCGCGATCTACACGACCTTGTTCTGATCACGTCAACTCAGGAAGAGTCTTCTTAGCCGTGTCGACGCTGCCATGATCGTTTGATTTTGAAAACCAAATTTTATGCTAGTACGATCGCCATTCATGATTACAGCTCGACAGCAGTATTACTGCAATCCTTATTGTGCTATTTGCAATTACTCAGATTCCGAGGCATCTATCACGCACAGAATGTGCACTAAAAATAACAGTTTGAATGTTGACAAATTCAACGTTTTTTTAAGGCATAGGCAAAATTCGATTTATAGGTGCAGCAATTAGAAAAAAAGGAGTGATCAAGAAGTATTGCAATATTTTCAATATCATGCCTTAGCGTGACGAACGCAACATCTTCAACATAGCCTGCAAGGCTGCAATTTCTATAACTAAAAATGATATAAACGGTATAATTTCTATCTATCAGTTACCTAGAAACAGTAATTCTTACGACGTGGTGTCCCAACCAACTTTTTGCCTTTCATGAAACGCCACAGTAGCTTCTTCAAGTTTCGTTTCAATAATCCCAGCATTTTTACCATTAAAAGTACGATTTCCGGTGCTCTTCTGATTGCCTTCTTTACAAATGATGAAAACCACCGTTTCGCATGCACTGGATATGCATCCTCGCTAATTCGGTTTGCAACTTCAACTACAGCTTCATTTTTGCCGATGATAAACAAAAGTTACGCCTCTCGAAAGTAGCGGGCCAAATTCTTTTGCCATTCCTCAATTCTCTCGAATCCACGTAAACCAACACTCCTGATCAGCTTTATTTGACCATGTGGCTTCCATCCGCAGTTTTCGCTGCAGCTATCGTCATTCACTCAACGTGTGGATTCCTCCGTACGTCGTGACACCATTGACTCTTTATGTTGCGTGGGACTTACCATTGTTTTTATTTGGGGCAGAGTGTCGACAGCCCAACTATTTGGCCAAAGGCGGCAAAATTGTAGCCGTGGATCCCGATGACGCTTCCGTGCAGACCGAAATCCGCATTAAAGGAGTTACATGGAGTGGCATGGAGTCAATCGACATGATTCCAGACGGACTTTGGGGTACTGAAAGTCCCAATGCGATGGGAACTCAAGCCACCACCATGTCGAAATTACAAGATTTTCTGGCCTCGAACGGCTTCAACTCCATTCGATTGTCTTTAAACGCCGACTACGTTATCACCAACCCCGATCCTCAACTCACATACATCCACGCATTTGAAAACCCGGAGCTTACGACTTGGGAAGACCGGGAAAACGTCGATTACATCAATTTTCTTGCTCGTGTTATTGAAAGCTTGCAAGATCGAAAGTTGACAGTGCTTCTGGATATTCATCGACTTACCAAGTATGAACAGGATGCTTTTTGGTACACAAATCCGTACGTAGAAGTTACTAAGTCTGGAGCATACAAGGCGGTCACGCTTCTCGCGGAAAAGCTTTGTGACGCTCGATTTTGGAACGTCATTGGCATCGATCTTAAGGACGAAATGCTGCGAGCACAGTGGGAAGCAAATCCAGAGGATTCGGATGACAAAACCGACTGGCAGAAAGCGGCAGGGATTATGGCCAATGCTGTCCTCGAGCGTTGTCCTCAATGGCTAGTCTTTGTCGGCGGGGCTAGTTCTAACACTGACGCTCAACGCTTCCGTGTCAGCGAGAAGTACGAACTGAGCAACCACTGGAACGGTGGCAATCTCAAAAATGCAACGCTTAATCCATTGCAAGCTAACACTACCAATAAAATTGTGTACGCACCTCATGCTCATGCGCACGGTGTGAATCCTCAAAACTACTTTTACGCACCAGAGTCCAACTGTACGAATGACATTGAACAGTTTGAGTCTCTAGGTCTGACTGCAACACAGAAGGAGACACTGTGCGTTGATTTTATTAATGGCACAAAGACTACGAGTAAACTTTCATGCAGCGACTCTCAAGTTGCGTGCACTTCGTACGAGCACATTTCAATTCGCGACATTTTAAAAAACTATGAGATTGTCATGACTGAAGCCTTGAGCGATCTTCCAAGCAGTTCGAACATTCCTCTTGTGCTAGGTGCTTTCAGCGGGGTCTACGGTAAAGCTCAGCCCCACCAAACAGCCGTGCTCGACTATCTTATCGACTTCGCAGCATCCGTTCAAGGGGGATACTTCTACGCTTTGAACCCTGACACCCAGCGATATCTTGAAGACTCTGCAGACGGAGAAGCCGGAACGTTTGCAGTGACCCACTACGGGCTAATGCAGACGTCATCGTGGCAAGAACCATACAATGATCTTCTTCAAGCTCTCAAACGAATCCCTTCTACCGAAATTCCATGCTACGGAGAGACCAACGCTGCATCTTTTACACTTGGGGACGCGGCGTCGGTGCTAGTGGGCATTCTTGTTTCAGCAATTATTCTGACATGACACGGTAAATCCACTGGCAAAAAATCTTAAAATCTTCCAATGTATCTTGTATACTGAATTTCGATTAAAAATGTAATCAATTTAAAATACAATACCCCTCAACAATATCGGTAAATGATCGAACATTCAATTAATCAAATTATTCGCGCTCGTGCCAAAAAAAGGATAATTATTGTATGATTTTCAAGTCGTGGAGAACATGAGACCAGGTAAAGAAGAATCAATTCGATTGCGATACTGTTCTATTTCTTTTCTCAACACCTGGTCCCAAAAAACCAGACACACGACCAGAAAAATCAATCAGGTGAAATGACAATGAATTTTCTGATAGAAAAGCACCGTTTCCCAACGGTCTTGAAAGTCGCGTCCCGTTCTTCACTTCTGTCCCAGATTCCTCCGCTCGAAGCACGAATTAACACGTTTGGTACCTTCAATATTCACTTTCCATCCGTCAGTCTATCTTTCAAAATTGCTTTGGATTGAAAATTCTTACATGGCGTGGCGGCAACCAGCTCACCTATTTAGTCGCAATATAAGTGACCGAGCCATGATGGAGGAAGTGCTGGAGCTACTGGCAGCGGACAGCCCAAGTGAAGACAAGACGACGCCTACAAGTGCGTCAACGACAGCTAGCTCCACAACCGATAAATCTCATGATTTCTCTGTCCCTGGGCAGAGCTATAGTTACGTAAGCGATACTAATTATAACGAAGACGACGAGGATGAGGATGATGGCATGCAAAACACTGCTGCTGCAGAGGGAAGAAGAGATTCTACAGGGACAAAATTATCAAATGTTTTGGCTTACTTGTCGCACGAAGACCCTTTTAAAGAGCAACTTTTTTCGCGGGATAAAGAACAGCTACAGGGAGAAAATGGTTTCGTCCAGCAAATTCCAATGTACGCACTCATTGATATTGACGTGATATTTAATTGATATCTTTTGTACTGAAGGTCGATATTTTATAATTTTTTGTCGAAATGGCTCACAATTGCAGACCTATACTCTTGAAGTCTCATGCTCGTGCAGCTGTAGCACCACGACCGCCAATACAACCTACACTTCAACCACCCTATCATCGATCTTCGTGGTCCCAACTGAACTCGTGCGCTTTTATATATCGTACCACTAGCGATTGTCTCACATTACTAATATTGTGTATTCTTTTATACTAGAAACGCAGGAATGTCTCATTTTTCTGGTGAAGATCCGAGATTTGTTGCTTTCACAGCATCGGCAAGTGCATCTAACCCACCTTCACGCAACTTTGCTATGGCGATCCCGATTGTATCGTCAGATCCGACAGCTAGATATCCTTTGTCGCCGTACAAGAAATCAAGAATTTTATGTTCTGATGCTATATCAAAGGCACTACCATGTGGCCAGCGTGTCCATGTCATGAATTCTATCGAATTCGATGAGTTGCGTCGAAAATTGCGAATGCAGACGGCTTCACGTCGCTATCGAAAACGAAAAAAGGTGAGGTTGCGACATAGATTCAATATCGAGTGATTGACGCCTGTACGTAGGAGGAGGCGCGACAGCAAAAATTTCAAATTCTTGAGCTACAGGCCGAGTTGACTCGCTTGAAGGAAATAAAATCGCAGGCAAAACAGTACCAGCAACGGTCGATTGAGTCTTTGGAGAAAGAGCTGAGGATGCACAAAGATGAAGTTTCTGATCTCACGGAAAAGATTCAAGACGCGGCGAAGGAGGAACAAGAATGGGTACGATGGACAATACTACTTCACTAAAAGTTCAAGGGCGACTAACGTGGTGACAACAATCTCGCAGGTCGATGCAATGTCTTCAAGCCCACCACCACTTTCAACTCACAAGAGTGATGCTTGATCTGAGTTGCGTAAATCCCGTTTCTACGGTCTATGAGAATAAACATACCTCAATATTTAGGCTCGTTGCGTAAAACAATGTTTCATGGTAGTGCAATGACTGTATACTCGAATTGATTCGTCACTGGGACAAGAGTGCCAAATCTGAGTTAGCACCTTTATGGTTGAATAACGGGCGGCTCAACAGCATGTCTGTATTCCGCAAATCCGTAATCTCGTCATACTGGAAATTCTGCTTATGTCATCGCCACCACTTGCCCCCAACAAATTTGCAGTCCGTGTCGACGATTTGCTAGTACTACCCGAAATACAAGAGCTGTTGGCGACAGACGTTTTCGATGTTGACATACATCCGACAGCCAAGAGTAGCGCGAACGAAGGCGTCACGGCCAACTTGACTGCAGACAGCATCAAGCCGACCAAAGTTGGTCATGAAGAGGCGCAAGAAATAGTTTGTGACGGGACCAGTGATACACAGGGACACGAATGGGCACATCCAGACCAGGAGCTCAGTTTCCGGACGCGATTAATGTATGAACCCCTGGTCTTTACGATGGCTCAGGTTATATCTTGTTTTTTTTTTTTACACCTGGAGGCATCATTCGCATACTAGCCACTCGACACTTCTTACATGCTTAACGCTTTATTGTTGTCAATATTTTTGCTGCCAATCTCCTCTAGATCTCAAAATGTGGTGATCGCTGCACCAATCGATGGAATGAGTGATAAAGCGAATTCGACAATCGGCTCAATGGTCACTGATACTTTATCGAAGGTGGTTTCGTTGATATGCCAAGTGCACGTCGTGGACGACGAAGAAATAAGTGATTTGTGTCGCAAACTCAAATTTCGAACGGCAGCGTTACGCCAATACAAATACCAAAAGGTTTGTGCGTGCGTTTTTTAAGCAACGAGAAAACTGATAGAACCCGATAATTATACTTTACCAACAGAACAAAGTCCGTCAACAAAAGTTACAAATTCAATATCTTCGAGCCCAACTTTGTTCTCTGCAACAAATTGAAGCCCAACTCAAGCATTACGAACAATGCTCTGTGGAGTTATTAAAAGAAGAGATACGGATCAACAAAGATGAGATTGCTGACCTCTCAGCAAGGATCCAGAACGCTACTAAGAAGGAAGTTGATTTAGTGAGTGGAACCGCTCTATGCATTAAAAAGTGCAAGCCTTCACCTATTCTTGATGGCAAGGTCGATAGGTCAACGTAATGCACAAAGCCCTCAAAAATAAAGACGTTTGATATTTTGATACTCAAGTCGTGGTATAAGAATGAGATTACACAAGTTAAGCAATAGTCTTGCGCTGAACAACTGCACTATGGTAATTAGAGATGTAACCATCAAAATCTCTGAGCGAAAATCATTGTATATAGAACACCATTACCATTCGCCGGAGAATTAAGCTTGAAAGCAATTTTGGGACGGTGAAATGAACACAATGTACCTGCATGCATATAAAGTAACCAAATTATTGTTCTGCAAGTAATTCAGACGTTTTTTTCGATAGGATAGAAAGTCTTGTGTAAATAAATAATTAGGCTAATTATTCGCAATTCCATTTTTTTATACAAATGGAAAACGTCATTGTTTAGTGGCGGCTTGAGCTGACAATAAATATGATTTGACAAGCTCTGGTATTAAACGCTTCGCTCTTAAGATCGATGAGGCTCACAGTCCATCGACTACTAGTATATCTGCGTGCAGATTTACTAAAATTACTCGAAGAAGATCATTATATTAGCAAGCGAGATGTTTTTATACTACGCGGCGCCACCTTAATCGTACTATTCTGTGCTAATTGACTTTGCTGTCATACTGTAACTGCTTGATTTCTTCATGTCCTGAAGCATACTCCTTAATTATTGTCTCCAGTCACTCCAGGTAAAATTTGAGCTGTTGAACGGGTATGAGCGAGGAATATCGAATGAAACACAATTACTTTTAGCAAAGCTTGCTTCAATGTTTCACCTGTTGCCACGGCGGAAGTATATTAACTTGTGTGTATCACTCTAGTATACACAATCCGAAATACCTTCTTGACGGTTCAGTATACCTTCGATAGTCGAAGGGTTGGCCTTATGACGAAGTGACCATAAAGGCAGAAATTCACGTGCAATCATTATGATCAATTGGTCGGGCTACAAGGGAAACATTATAATTGGTACAAGAGTAATTCTTTAGTCTAGCTTCAACACTCTAAGTTTACTGTCCGCAGGTCATTTTCGCTTTGACACTAAGTTTACTGTCTGCTTCTTGAGCCAGTAGCTTTGTCACCCCGACTATTTCCGTCGCGCTTCTTGGTCATTCCGAATCTTATGAGCGAGGCACTCGGACTAAGATTGCTATTGTGTTTACTGGATTTGCTGCTGGGGGTGGCATCTGGGTACATCCCTTTGACGTTAAATGTCCATTGCATTTCCTCAGTCACAATGACGAGCTGCCCCGACTGCATTTTGCCATATCCTGTGGGTGTGAACGACACGACAAAGACAGCACCATCTTCACTGCCATAAGAAGGCAACTCGCCTTTCACTGGATAGACCGTAAACGCACTTGAAGAACCCGCGGAAAAGTCGGCAAGAAAATTGGCCGATTGTCGAAATTGGTTACGAAGTTGGAAACGCACAGACGATGTTTGATTCAAACTCGATTTAACCGTCAAGACGTCGTCAACTGGTGGATCGCCGGCATCTAATGATACATCAAAACGCCATAATCCACCACTCTTTTTCTTTACCAAAAGTGTGATATTGCCTCGATACGAACGTAAAGGCTCAAACCGAATGCGATACGGTAAGATGAGCTTGGAATCGGTACTGGATGGTATTGATAGGGGCGTTACACTTAAAGCGCGTTCGATTGCAGTAACTGTTGTTAATGGACCAAAGCGTTTAGTGTCAATCTCCCATTCAACCGTAAAGCTTTCAGTCTCTAACTCTATACCATCAGGAGCTGCCAGTAATTCACATTCGACACACTTTTCCACAAACTCGCGTGCTGGACAAGCAAGGACCGTTAAGACACGAGGATGTAAAGGAGCTTCCGCCACACCACATAATGGATACTGCCACTCGAGTTCAGCGTACTCGTCTTTACCACGAAACACAAGTTGAGCTTGTGTTTCACTTACCGTAAGAGGAAAAAATGTAATTGGTATTTGAACGAGCTCAAAAGCCGCAAGTACAAGGTGCCGTTTCTTCAAAAGCAGCTCAAAAACGGAGCTTTGTTGCGTATCTGAGTTGTGGCCAGATGATAAATTGTCTGCGGCATTCAGTCTGAGCTTAAGGTCAACTGGAAGGTCTGCAGCAAATGGATTTTTAAATGTAAAAAGTGTCGACGCGATTTCATTCACTCGTGCTGTAACAACTAGAGGTTTCATAACACTGGGCACTTGTCCACGACCTTGTACGACAAATTCCCAATCGCTTGCAACATCGGTTTCGAAAAATACAATGCGTGAAGTTTCAACGTTTGACAATGAAGACGGAGTGTACTCGAGAATGGCACTGACACGACCAAAAGGAGGTACCAGCACCCAAGGTGCCGTTTTGTTGCTCGCATTGCAGCTATTGATAGAAAAATTACGTGTGTTACTGATGTGATACTCTAGATGCAGCGCTTGATCGCTGGGATTGTCTAGCCACAATGGTTGCGAACATACGTCTCCGACCGCACACATGATATTCTCAATGTGTTGAACCTCTGCCGCTTTCGCAATGAGATTCAATCGGTACCAAAATTGTCCGGCAGTCTCACTTGAAAATACAATTGCCCCTTCCTCACTTGTTACTAACATAGGCGAGTAGAAGAGCTCATAGACTATTGTTTGACGAGGCAAAAGGGTTAGTACGGTAGGTCCTACCAATCCACGACCCCGAAGTTCGACACTAAAAGTTGTGGCACTGTCTAGAGGATTCACCATTTGAATCTCTACACCAATGGCTTCACGGACTCGTGTGTGCATCTCAAAAGTATTCTCAGGTTCTGGAGGACTCACTGAGGCTTCCACTGTGTACCACAGATATTCCTTTGTTGCCTCATTGATAAAAGTGACGGATCCAAAGTATGAGCCACTGACTAGTGGACTGAATGTCAGTGGGTACTTGACGCTACGCTTTGTACCACTCGGTACCAATACTGTAGATGCTCCAACAACATTGCAGAGATCAGATTCGACTTGAAACACCTGCGCAGCCTTTGAGTCATCGTCTCTTGACAGACGAAACACTTCAAACTCATGCACACAATTGGTCCGAGCCTGACAAGTTAAGACCACATGGTCTTGTGCCAAAGGTTCTTCACCGTACCCACTAAGCTCAAACTCAAACTGCTGCTGTGTCGCTGTATTGGTGAGCACAAACGCCCTCGTCTCGTGACAAATCCATGACGGCGTAAAGGTAAGTGGGTACGATGCAGACTGTTTCGCTAGTATCTCTAATGACGCTGGTCCCGAAAACATGGAACAACGTTCCAGACTTGAAATACCAAAAAGAGCCTTGAGAGTCCATGTTGTATCAGTAGGGTTTAACAAAGGAATCTCTTGGACAATACTTTGGCGAGCTGGTGCCACAAACTCCAAATGCGTCTTAATGTTTGGCTCCTTGACTGTGGCAATAATCTCATACACACGCACGTCGGTGCTGCCACAGATCGTATTCTTTGACCGTAGCAAAAGTTTACACTTGTAACGGCCAGCACCTTTGGGTTGAAAGGCAAGAGAGACAGTATTCGTACCAGCAAGCACCGAGCGTGGTGTACCAATTTGTGCTTGAGGACATTTCAACAAAGGTTTCAATGCAATAGAATCATGGCGTGAACTTTTTGATCGTTCCGATACGGGTACCGCTTTACACGAGGCAGAAAGTGTCAATTCGGGTACATTAACCGTAAAATAAGGCGAGTTGACATCGACACTAAAAGTGAGATGATGACTCTCTTCACATTTTTTCAACTCGTCCTTTACTTTGAAACGCGATTGAGCCGTGGTACGTTCAGACAATGTGGAGAGTGCACGAGTGAGTAAATGATTGGGTACGGGAATGGTCACTTCTCGAATAAATTGAAGACGTGAACCACTTGCAGCTTCACATTGAAATTCTAAAATTTCTAAACTTCCTGGGAGAGTCGCGTTTCCGTGCACTTCATAGACAAATTCACCAATCTTTTCGTCAATAAAAAGCAATTGACAATGATAATTGCCAGGCGCAAGAGGTAAGAATTCGACTTTAATCTTTGTCGACTCGTTTTTTCGAATCCGTACGATACTAGTAATACCTTCTTTCTCTCCTTTTAGACGAGAAGTTTTGCCATTCATATTGATATTGCTACTGCCCAACGTGCTACAATCTGCAAGATAAAAGGGTTCCTGAGCACGAAAACACCCGCTAAACGCTTTGTCCTCGAGACGCAATGGCTTGCATTCAAGTGCGGTAGTGTCTGTGTTGACATTGGCACTCGATAAGCGATTGGTACCAGTTGAACGGCGACGATGAGTTCCTCGAAACGAAGGCAAGACAGTTCCAGTTGTTTCACTCGCGTCCGGTCCTGACACAACCGTTTGCTGCGTCATTGAAATGTTAAACATCCCATCAAGAGGAAATGGATTGTCAATCACAATCTCTTCAATCAGCTTCTCGTATGTTCTCGTCTCGAGTTGCAAAATCCGAACTGGTTTTCGTGACACAATGTTGGATTCTAACATGAAGACCATCGTTGCACCACGTATTCCACCAAGTGACAATGTGTCACCTTTCACGGCTTGGAAGACTAAACGAACTCGAAGTTGGCGCGAAAATCGTGGACGGAAAGTGACTCGAAATGAACTCGTTTTGCCAGGATCGAGCACTAAATCACTGGCTTCAAGCGTAAACTCACTTTCTGTCTTATCTCCACCAGTGACTGCATGACTTTGATCCATGAAAACGTGATAGCGTAAAGGTCGTTGACTTGGATTCTTAAGCTCAATGTTCTTTTCCATCACTTGACCCAACTCTCCTCGAAACTCAATTGTTGTTTTTGGTACAAATTGCGGTAAAGTTTGGTATAAATGAAGCAAAAGGATCACCATCTCTCGACTTGTGTAGTGAAGAAGAAAGCGCATGGGATTCAAACCAAAGTTTAATCCAAAAGCATCAAAAGTCTGCAATAAAACATCTGCTTGGTGCTGTAGTTGACTAGTTAATCGAGGTTTTAAAGGGTTAGAAATCGACGTGTCTAGTTTCCATTGGAAACACTGATAAGGTTCTTGATCGACGGCTAACGTTGGAATGTGCGCTGCTATAAGGTGAAAAAGCCACTGTCCATCCTGTAGATGTCTTTCGAAATCCAACAAGTGGGTCTCCAAAGTCGCTTCTTTCAACAAAGTTAACGACGTTGATTGAGACGATGGAGATTGCGCATAGAGAGAATCACAGAGCCATTGAATCAAGACCATTTCAGCTTCACTATAGACATTACTGCCTCGACACGCTCGTTTAGAGATGTTTTCGTTCTTGTATGTATCATTCCGTGCGCTAACTTCACGCTTGAAATTCGTCTTCTGAGGCTGTTGTACCTGATAACCTTTCCATGTGATGCGAGAAAGTAGAAAACACTTGATTACTTGATAAATGACCTTCATCCACGCTGTGGTACATAGTCCCCGCCATTCATTAATCAACAATTGACGTCGAGCAACAAATGACAAGGAAGGAACGAGTGGCGATGAGAAAAGTGCAAAATTTGCGTGTGGATGCTCGCATGCTCGTAGATAAAAGTCTTGACTTAATAAAAATTCGGGCAAAACATCGTGGACCATAGCGCCGTATGACCGAAGAAAGCGCAATAGTTCGATATATTGAGACAAGAGTTGCGTCAATTGATCTTTTGGCAATAGAGTAGAGTTTGGTACAGGAACTTGTCCTGCCTTTCGTTTAGTAGTTGCATTACTTTTTCCCAAACTCGGAACTGCCAAGCCTCCTCCATTCTTGACACAAATCATATCTAATAACGCATACAAAGGACGACCTGCTGTATCAGCAAAATCTTCTGGAAATCGAACAACAGGAACGTCCAAGAAATTCGCATTAAGATACTGCAACACAAACTCAATCTCTTCGTTCGAGAAAACATCTAGAGATTGGCGTGATGCACATGCGTCGTTTCGACTTGAGGGATCGACAAGCACAAATCCACTCGAAGTTGGCGACATTTTGTTCTTTTCCATTTCGTGTTGAGCTTGTTGCGTTGAAAGGAGATACACGGGAAATTGACCCGATGCGTGTGTGTAGAAGCAAAAGGGCGCGTCGTCTTTTTTAGCGTCGGACGTGACACCGTGTGATTGCAAAAACGTGTAGTTGGTAAAAATACAATTCTCTGTACATCCTGAAAGGGGCAATGCAAACACATGACCTTCCGTGTCAAAGAATTCAAGTTGACCATTAAATGCAACGCTTGAGATACTCGAGAATTGTAGTTCGACGGGTACACTTGTACATGCCGTACTCAGTACCTTTCCTTGAGGAAACAAGACAGTCATTGAAAAGCGCGATGTATCGAATGCCATACGATACGCTAATTCCAGATATTCGTACCCCATGGCATTAATTTGAAAATGGGTTGTTGCCGTAAAGCCTAATGGAACGGTTGGAAGTGTTATCCGATTTGTTGAAAAGGACAAATGAGGGTACACTCCCTCCCCTCGAAAGCTCATGTTGATGTAAACCTTCTCATTGATCAAGAGCGGGACTTCATCTTGTGCGTATTCCACGGCATCCTGTGGTAAGAAATTGACACAAAGTGTCACATGATCTCCTGGTGCGAGCTCGCCTCGATCCGGAGCAACATGAAAGACGAGAGCAGTTGCACTAGTTGCTAACTGAGCACTTGCCAAGCGCTTAGGACTTAACGTGGCAGTAGCTCTAGTTGCCACAGTGGTAAGATTTTCCAGTCGTAAGCAATTTGTATCGATTTGCCATTGCATGGCTTCATTATCTTCGTTTGTGAGTACTATTGTCTTTGTGTACGGCACTTTGCGAAGGCCATCGCGAGAAATGACACAGCGTTGGAAGTGAAGAGTTGACGTTGAAAAGCAGAGACGAGGAAGGATGGCACTGGCCACAATTCGTCGTTTAGGTGACGTTGTTGACGAAACTCTTGGTCCACTACCCGCAATTTCAAGTGGCAGCTCGAGATCGTGCGTATAAATTTTTAAAGGTGTGAAAACAAGGTGTAGGGCTATGGTGACATGAGGTGGCAAACAAAGTTGCCACTTGAGGCATCGACCTTCACTCTCTTCTTCGACCAGTGGACAGAAAGTAGTGCCCGTGTCTTCTAATTGTGCCAGAAATCGACGAGGAGTGGCTAACGTAAATTCTTCAGCATATGGCAAAGTACTGAAATCAAGATACAACGAGGCAGAGATGGCAGTGTGGTTTTCCAGAGAAATGACGCGTAAGACGGACACGCCAAGCACAACTTGGCCAAAGTCAATAACGTCACATGGACCAACAATTATGTCGGGGATGAGAACCGATGCAGTGATTAGTAGACGCAGTACGTTGCTACCTCGTATACTTACAATAACCGTTGCGCTCTGTGCTTGAGTACTTGCATCCAACGTGATAGCTCGATGAGGTAGGAACTTGACAATAACTTCTATCGATTCCTGTGGATTAATAACACTTTGTGCTGGCAATACTTGCAATCCGATCGAAGCGGCCATGGAAAGCGGTTCAATCCTTGTGCTAAAGACAGCACGAGAAGAAAGGTCCGTGTTGTGCAGGATAAACGTTTTCTCGCGCTCGAGTCCGACGGAAATGGTGCCAAAGTCAATTTTTGTGTCGCGTGTTACAATTTTGACGTCGGGTAGTAGCGCACGACAGTTTAAAAGGCTCTTCTCACCTCCAGTGACGTTTAGCTGCAACAATTGAGTCAACCAGATAGCTCCGCTTTTCTGTGTGAGTCCTAGAGCGGTCATAGTAGCTTTCGTCATTAAGGGAGGAGTATACACTACCTTACAAAGTATAGACGCCGACGGTCCCAGCACACCATTTGATGGAAAAAGCTCAAAAATTGGCGGTTTTAATGTCGTATTGGTGCCATAACTTCTATCAGTCAAAGAATTCGTTGTTGTCGCGTTACTTTTTGAAGGCTCGAGTGGAGGAGAGCCATCATGTGTTGCAACTAAAGGCAAGCATGTCCAGGTGAAAGGAGCGTCACAATCACTAGTATTGGTTATCAAGACGTCACGAGAGACGCTAAAGCTCAGATCGAGAGCGTCAAAGTCAAAGAGCAAGTCGGAAGGTGTCACTTCCACAATCATGGGCGCGACTTCAGCCTCGACGGTCACGTGACGAAAGTGATGGTTGTTTAGCAAAAGAGTAAGATTCTGATGATAAATTTGTTCTTTACCCGAACAAAAGATCAAATCGAAACCTGCTTTAGAATGAGGAGGAACGACTTGAGACGTCACGGGTGTCTTAAGCGCCGATTCGTGCAATGGATCGCCCTCTTTGAAAGGCGACATCTCCAACTGAAGCGTGACAAGAACATTACGTGCCATGTTATTGTGTACCGTTAGGCCACGTGTGGCACGCCCGTTAATGCACAATCGTCCAAAATGAATCGTTTTGGGACCCGATCGGACCGATTCGAGTTCCGAAAAGTCTAAAATTTGAACACAATCGGCCACTTCTGCCGGTGTAGCGGGCAACGATTTAAACTTCTTGGCAATCAATTTCAAGTCGTCAAACAAGAGGTTTAACGAGCCATCAGTCGAATGTCGGCTGATCCAAAGCGGCTCATTTGCCTCAAGAACTGATCGCGGAAGATAAAGTGGTGGCGGCTGAAGTTTAGTCAGCCCAAGATCAACGTCATCATCCTGGTTCGTCCCACGGGCCTGCGCTACACGCTTTTTTAATTCGAACGCTTTGCCTTTTCCTTTGCCTTTCGCTTCACGTTGCACACGACTTTGCGTCAAATATTCGTGATACACTGCACGATGATCGGCACGACGTGCAAGTTCCTTGACGCAGTAGGTCAAGTGCGTATTATTCGTGCCTTGAAACTCAAACTCATCGAATGCTGCCGTGCCGTTTAAAGCTGCACGTTCGTACGGAGGTTGACGATAAAAACGACGCGATAACTTACCTTTCGTGTCTTTTGCTTGGTCTGGAAGCAAAAAGTGAAATTTTGGAGCAAAGGCAAAGGGCCCACCAACAAGACGCTCATTGATAGGAGGTGCGGGGCCAAGGACAGCAGCTCGTCCACGAACTTTAATCAGAATGTCCAAGACACCGTTGTTTACCTGTAACGCTATCACACTGGAAAATGTCCCAAGTTGTGTGGGTGCGAAACTCACGACGAGATTTTGCGACTGGAGCACATCCAAGCGACCAACGCGTGGACGGATTGAGAAATGTGCAACATTCTTGAGAGCTTTAAAGTGCATGGGCAGGCCAGAGAGATTTTTGACAGATAATAACAAATCAACTCGGTCATGAGTCCGAACGTCTCCAAAATCCAGAGGCAAAGATGGCGAGAGAGAAAATCGTGGAATAAAAGTTTTTGCAGAGATATCAAACGTCAAAGTTTGTGCTTGAACGTTTTCACACTGAATTGACGCAAAAGCATTGAGAGGTTTCGCTGGTCCTGATAACAGAGAGAACGGAGATGTCGAATTGTTCGTACGAGATGATAAATCAGATTCAGATTTGCCACTTGATGGCTCTTCGACGTCTTGTATTTCCTCCATTGTCTTTGCTCGTGGATGGTATGCAAACTTTAGTACCGTTGTGCTAAACGGATCAAGGCAACCATTTTCGGGAGTAATCTCAAGCTCCTTGTGACGTTCCTTGTCTTCGATCGCCTGTCCATTTCGGAAATTGATACAAGTCTTGAACGTCAAAGGGAGAGGTCCATTGTTCTTTAATATTGTCTCAATTGCACGACTTTCGCCAGCAAAGAGCGAGCCAAAAAATAATGATTGAATAGCCTCGAGTCCTTGACGTGACACCAATTCGACAGTATGTTCAACGACATTGCCCGACACGTCTACAATCTGCTCCGCAGATGCTAACGTCTCCATTCTCCCGTCGTCTTTGTCCTCTTGACCCATAATTTCCCAGATTCGAACCTGAACAATTCCTCGAAACGCACCAGGTTCAAAACCTTGCACTTCAATTTGAACCTTAACACTTTCTTGCATGTCAAGTTTGCCTCGTTCGGGCGACACTGTAATCGTCGCTTTTGCGCTAGAAGCACCAGCTTCCAGCACGTCGACTACAAACCTTCCTCGACGTGTTCCAATATTCTGTACTTCAATACATTGCGCCGAACGTTGTGTCAACACTATAAGACCAACTTCACACTGTAACGGCGTCACATTCAACAACGGACACGCCCTTCTTGCTACCAATGGCACTTCAAGGGCCGATGTGTCGTCTCCTTTTAACTGCAATGCGTCGTGGACAATTGTAGAAGAAACATCCTTGTCTAAAATTTGGAACGCAACGTCGTAATTGACACTGAGACCTGGTGGTAACGAAATGGTAGCGTTCTCAGTCTTTGCAAGGTCTCGACCTCGAAGCAAAACTTTAAACGGTGACACATGTGGCGGTGGAGTCAAGCGATAGCGTAAGACGCGATCACTGGCATTTCGAACATTCAAGGTCGCAAGGTAGCAAGTGCCACGCTCGAAAGCCAAAAACTCGACAACTGAAGGTGCCACTTGCAACGCTGAAGCCATTTGATCTCTGTCAAGCCTGCAAGGCGTCGATAAGCGTTCGACGATGGTTCCATCAGTCGGCATTGACAAAAGATAAAGTCGGATTGAAATTGCTGGAACGTGTCGGTTCAACGCTCGAGACCCAACGGCGGTTTAAGATTCAATGGAGTTTTAAAAGACGCATCGAAACAATCAATTCTAAAAAAAATTGTGACTCGTTCCAATACTGACGCGAGCCTAATCGTTAACGCCTTTCTATTCGGCCATGCATCGATGACTACAATTACAATCCTTTGCTACAGCACGCGTTGCGATCACCATTTAAATGATTTCTCAAGAATTGACTCAGTAGTGCTTTGTTACTTGCAACAATTCACAAGACCGCTCTCACCTTGCGCTCGCTATCGTATTGTCAAAGGCCATTATTGCAAAACACACGTTCGAGACTTTTCCGCATTCCCTCGACGAGCTGGTGCGGCACTTTCAGTTCGTATACGCTCTTGGACCGAAATGCGACGAATCGTTTCAGACTGTGGTTTTGACACACCCACGCTACTTCGTCGTTGCCTGCCAGAGCTCTCATCTGCATGAAAAGACGCCACACGAGTCATTTCGCTCACGTGTTGAGACGACGAGCGAGTAGTGTCTAGATCTGCTGTCCATCCCGTTCGAAGCTCTGAATGTTTTTACTCCTTGTTATAATGCAAGCCAACTATGCCACAATCAGCAGGAATTACTTACCGATTCCGGAAAACTTGCTCACGACATTCTCGGCGCTTTTTGTCGTTGGCATGACACTGTTTGGCTTGAAAATAGAGAAAGCGTATAAGTTTAAAAGAGTTTACAAACAGTCTTAAAGCCGAAGTAAAATTAGTCTCTGCTTGTTATTTCCGTAACTCCTCAGCTAATCCCAACGCTCAAGCCACGCTATTGTTTCAACGTGTGGAGTATGGGGCAGCATATCTACTGGTTGCAAACATTGCACTTGATAGATACTACCAACTTGATCCTTTTTAAACTCTGCTTTGACACACAGAGCTTCGAGATCGACGACTTGTGAGCGAGGATTACACGATACGTAACAAATATAACGCGGTGCTAGGCGGCGAATTTGTTGAATGAGTTTATGATGCAATCCAGCTCGTGGAGGGTCGACAATGATCACATCGGGTCTATCCCAGCCATCCGAATGGAAAGCAAACGTATCGAGAAATGCGTTTTCGTGCGCCTTTCTAGTTAAATCAACGCAAAAGAATTGCATGTGATCGGAAGTGTAGCCATTCAGATGAGCATTTACTTTGGCGCGTTTGACGGCTTGATCAATGAGCTCAAATCCCACGACTTTCTTGGCATACGCACCCATGCAGATACCGATACTTCCGACCCCACAAAACAGATCCCACACCACAGGTTTTTTTGGTAAAGCAGCGATCATCTGCTGAATTTCACGGTACAAAACACTTGCTTGAACAGAGTTTGGTTGAAAAAACGAATCGAATGAAATTTGAAACTTGTGACCTAGAACTGTGTCTTCAAAATGTGCTTTGCCGTAAAGAACGCGATCTTTCTTACAATAATCAATCGATGTAGGCACTACGTCTATTTCCCGACGGCGATGCCGATCAGCCTCTTGATCTAAACTTTCGATAATCGACACAAGATGGGGAGAATTGCTTTCTGCATTAACTTCGTGTTCAAGTACAAGATCTTGAACGATACTTTGAAGCACTTGACTTTGTTGTCCATGAAATTCAGTCGTTACAAAGCCGAGCATGATTTCTTTTCGCCCGAGACCATTTATACCACGACGCAATACAATTTGCTTTAAAAAGCCTTTGTGGGTCTTAAAATTGTACGCTAGTAAATTTCCTTCTGTACATTTTGCCACAATCTGATGCAATAAAGCATTGCACGCTGGATCTTGCAACTCACACTGGTCTATTGACAAAATCCGGGGACTCCACATAGCAGCTCGACGTCGTTTTGCCTTTTTTTTGCCAAAAATTTCCTTCAATCGTCGAGAATTTACCGACGAAATCGGAAACATGCCAACTGTGAACAAATTGTTCTGTCCACTCGTCTCGTCATTATGTAAACTTTTGTCCTCCTCTAGTAACCAACGCCCTGTGCTGCAAGTAAATTCCATTTTGTTTCGATACTGAAAAATTTCATTCATGTCATTCTCGAGTTTCACGCCTAAAATATCCCGGATTTCCATATCTGGTGAATGGTGACAATTTGAAAATAAATCCAAAATCCATTGCTGTTTTTCGCGAAGTTGTTGCTCGTAGCGAACGTGCTGCAATTTGCATCCACCACAAATTCCAAAATATTTGTTGCAAAGAGGGTTTACACGATGTTTGCTCGACTCGAGTATGCTCACTTGCTGTCCAAAAATTTGTCGAATGTTTTGAGAATCAGTATCAACCGCTTTCTCTACGTCACGCTCCCAGATTTCAGCCTGAATTAAGTCTCCTGGGGATGTGAATGGCACAACCACTTGCCTAATCACTCGGTCATTAGACACGAACGTCCCGATGCCGTCGCCATGAACATTAATCTTGGTGATTGGCTGAAATGATACAAGTTGTATAACATTAGTAGGCGATGATTAACAAAAGAAAGCAAATAATGTAAGAAGCACCAAAGCAATACGCTGCTTAGCATTGGACGCGCATGAGAAAAAAGCCGAAAGATTTCTGGGATGAAGTTTAGCGGAGTGCTGAGGTAGATGAAAAAGGAGCGGCCACTGTGATGAGAAGCGCAGGCCCACAAACACTCGGGTCATGTAGCAAAATAGTTTTAAAGTAAAGTTGACCAATCAGGTATTAAATTGACGCTCAATATTATGTGCAGAATATTGCGGAATTACTATTCTTGCAAGTCAAGCTTTCGCCACTTTTATGTAACAACCCGTTACGGCCGACTTAGACTCTTAACATGAAAGTATTGCCACAGCTCATATTAAGAGTTGAACGAGAGAAGAAAGGATTTTATGTATGACTCTTGACTTTTATCTTGTAAAGTAAGATAATTATAACGCTGATTAAGCAGTGCTGCTGATCAGCCAAATAATTCATGATAACCAAACCAACGCCACAGAAGTTTTAAATCCACAGTGCCTTTGCATCATAATCGGCTTCTACGCCTATGGGCCCAACAAATACAAAGGTGGCACCTGCAAAGGTTTTGCTTATAATTAAATTGCGCTTTCAAGGGCTTCGCCTGCAGCGAAAGCTGCGCTTGTGCCGTGGGCGTCGAGCCCTAAACAAAGCTCACACGCCAGAGAGCCGCTTAGGCAAAGAACGCTATGGAAGACTTCTAAGCGCCTTGCTGAGGCATTTCAAAGTTTTTACAAAGCTTGAAGTCTCCAGACATTCTGCATACGACACTAAATGCAGCAACATTGTCTTGGGAAATTATAAACTTTGTGACTAACACAGATATTATAAAATAAGCACTCGATTCATGGAGTTCGCGAATGCCTCTCCAGAATTGCAAAAGATTTGTTTCAAAATTTTGATTTTACCATCCTAGCGGTAGATTTTTAGTGCTTAACAATTCTTAAGTTTCTTCAAAATTAGCTTCAAACTCTTCATCAAATCTTATTCGAGCATTATTTTGTCTAAAGCGGACGCTATCGCATCCTTTGCCCTGCTGTTTAGATGCAGCCGACTTTTTGAAAAATCCAATACAAGTTTCTAAAAGTATCTGAGGACTCGTCAAAAAGCCTTCGTGTTTCAAAGAGCTAGCAAATTCCTGTGGCGCCTCATCCCATTTGTATCGATGGGTGTATAGCCCGTCGATGCTTGAATCGAATTATTGAGCGCTTCCTCAGAGGTTGTCTGTGCAGAAAGTAATCATCTCAGCAGACATACTACAACCGACCCTGTGACTCGAGCGGTTAGCCGTTCGACCCATGACCGGTAGGAACCTGGTTCGATATCCATACGATCCGAATTAAGGCAGCCGGAGATTGGTCACTTAAGGACGAGCCACCACACCCGAGTGTGTGACTGCCCTTCCAACTCGCGCCCGATTGGGTACTAAAAGAATTAAGTGGGAGACGTCCCACTGACCGATATAGCCTCAAAGTGTAATGAGGGGCACGGAACCCGGTCCCAATATGGGTCGGATTGCTACCAGCATCCCGCGATAGAGATAGCTTAGTCCTAGCGCGTGGGTTCCGGCAGCTTAAATCTCAGCAGACATACTTCACAATTTGATCCCTACCATACGGTTGGCCCTTTGTGTTTGACCATAAAGCTTCAAAAGGTCTGCTGTAGCCATTAGCAAATGAGCCTCCGCCAATAAAGTTGACAGCGTCTGCCGAAACATGGCTGTAAACCATGAATCCCTTTGGATAAAATGTTGCTCAAAAGCCATGATATTTGCCTCTTTTATCTATAAACAGCTCCCTAGCCATAATGGCTGGAGCCGGTGTCAAATGCACCATCTTGTCTAGACGGCTCTCAAAACTACTACGCCTATAATGCCGCTAGATCTTAGTAAGCAAAAGTCAAAGCTGAGGTTTATGAATACCAACAAGTCCACTGAATTTTATGGCTCTGTAAGAGATACGATGCGTGAACCGCGGCTTTGTCTCTCTGGAAGGTCTCACAGATTCTATCACCCACGTGTACATGTGGGACCATTAATATGTCGTGGCGATCGCGAAACGCTTTCTTTTTCGTCCGAAGTATCGCTTATCGGAGTGTTATGTGCCTCTAGGGATATGTTGTACAGAAAGATATGTCGCTGTCAACAACGACGTGGACTGGATCTATTGGATTCATAAAATCATCTGTACACTCAACGTGATGCATTTAATATAATTGTCGAGAAGCCAACCAAAAATCTCGCCTGCGATGAAGAAATAGATCAAAGGCTCTGAGTTAGTGTTAGTTTAATATGGCGGATGATCCATATCATTTGCTTCATAATCTAGTCTGCTCGAAAGCAAGTAGACAAGCACATGGAGATTTTCGAAATATGTTGTCACAGATCTCACAAAAAAGCACGGCCATTGTGTATAAGCGAGGCACCATTTGTTGCCGTCCTCAAGACTGCATTGTTTGAATACACTGGAAAGGGCATGTATCTCCAAAATTGCTCTCAAAACATTTTATTCAGTGCGTACTTTATGGCAAGCACTTTCTCTCTAAAGAAATAAAAAACTGATCGGCGGCCTTTAAGATGGCTAGATCGAGTTGAGGAGGTTTGCTTGCGTCTACCCCTATTCAGTTGCAATAACGCGTCGCCTTTAATAGTCCAGATCAAGTTGCGATAGCGCATAGCCGACAGCATACTCGGAAGCGTCGCAAGTGATTCTAAATGGCTTTGTACCGTCCAGCAAAGCCGAAAAAGGAGCTTGGTCAGGCTTTTCTGGATGCAAGCTCTTCCAGCAGCATTTAGCTTCCTTTAGAGCAGTGTAGTGTACCAGGTCGAGGCAGCTTTCGTTTTCGTGGGCCTCTTCAAAATCCACGCCGCTTAAAAATGAGCCAAAAGCTTTCTTCTGCCGCAAAGTTACATTTGTCGGCATCGGCATAAAGCTTATTGACCCCGATGAGCCCAAAACTGCCCTAGGGTAGTCTATGTAAGCCACCACTACCGACAGATTTTCTCCAAAGCAACGATGGACGAATACATTGTCAAATTATGTTTGAGCATAAGCCCGTAACGGTCGAACTTATTGCGTGATCGAGCGGTAAAACGTCACTTTGGCGCGCGATTGCCCCTGTGTCATCGCTTAACAATCTTCAGCCGTTCCCATTGCCTTGAAGGTTCTGCTGATTCTCTCATTAGGATTTGCTGGTAGCCTTCTACCAAACTCAGGGCACTATACATCAAGTATGTATGTATGTCCTTTGGTATGGGTGATTCGTTGCACTGTCCAGTTTATAGTCGCCATCTCTAATTTAATTTTCCAGAACAAAATGGAGGTGACGACTAAAAAGATCTAATATCCAGTGTAGTGGATAGACAATCACCCCCCAAAAAGGTGACTACCAATGTTGTTCTTTGCCTGTCCGGCACAGGAGGTATCAATGAGCTCATGGTGCTGTCGTGACAAAGCCAATTGCCTAGTGACATCATTTTATGCCTTACAAAAGGTCGTACTTGCGCCTGCCCAAAACAAATTCGGTAAAGGATGTCAAGAAGCATTACCAAATCATACCTACTTTCGGTAATACTGATTAGTGGGATCTTTTGGGATCGTTGAGTCCATGGACAGTTTACGCTGCCAATCTCAAACAAACGAGGTTCAATAAAATTGATATGCCTTCGGCTGGATCTCGACTGCCGTGACACAACGATCGGTTCACTTGCCAATCATCCATCTTTTTAACAATGGGGTCCTTCGTGACACCCTAGTATAGATTTTGTGTAACATCCTTATCCTCTTGACGGACTCTCTGGCTCTTCGTGGAATCTCGCTCGTTTGCAAACGATCACCATCAGCCAAAAATCAATTATATGATGCTCTAAGAGAAAGCAAAAGAACTAATTATACTTATATTGACCAATGGAACGATTCTAGTCGCTTCTTATGATTAATTAGGGTTTGTAAAATGTTTAAAATTTCGAGCACACATCATTTGTTGTCCCCGAAATGGATAGATAGAACTTGAGGCATGTTGTGGCTGAGCCAGGATATAGTGGTGGGTGAAGACATAAATTGAAGCCGCATATGTCCCGCGCATGACTTTTGGTGGGTCATACTCCTGCATCTGTCGTGACAATGTCTTCAAGACCTTCCTTGAAGGTCTTCGGCGCCCTCCGCCGAAGACGCTACACATAGCGCTTTCATTGTAAATGAAATGTCCCAAAGGCTTACAGGTATGACACCATCTATAAGTAGCAATTTCGCATTTGGGTTCTATATAGATTTACATGACCTGATAAACAAACCATTCAACTGGTGGGCAGCATAGGAACACAAAGTGCGGGTGACATAGCTCCGCCAGACGTCTCAAAATATAATATTGTACCTCCGTACACTAGTGTGTATAATAAGTACTAGTTTCCTCTTTAAGATTTGTCAAGCTCTCAGGGGTTAAGTGCTGATGGTGTGTTTAAGTACACACCCGTCGTGAGGACTTGGTTCTACTCCAGCAGATTATTCCTCCCTTTATGATGACCAACATTTTCCTAGATTTTAGTGACTCTTGGTCGTGATAAACTCAACTTCGTCGACCCATTCGAGACAAACACAAGCATATGTCCGAATTGTCACAGCCGCAACAGCGAATATTGCTTTGCTCAGCAAAACCTTACCAGTATCGAGTCACCTGGTCTACGAACACCACTACTTCGGGTTCAATAGATTGGAGACGTGCATCACGGAGAAAAAAAACGTGTCTGTGCAGCCGTTGAAAAGCGAATGGATCACCTTCTCTATCTTCGCGGCCTACACTTTATCAAATTATGAACGAGGTGGGCCGCCCGATAAGCTGTCCGCGAATACAGAATTGCTCGGGAAATAGCGCTCAGTATAGGAGACTGTCAACTCTTTAGGCTCATTTATAGATGCATAATTCTTACGCTTGCCTTATTTGCAGGCAAGGAAGCACAAATATTGGCGAATCTCGAACTCCGCCGGCAGGAACGTTGCTTAAAGTTTTAATATAATGTGCTTCTAAGACGGATATCACTTCGGTGAAGTTGAGTGCCTAGCTTTAGTGGATGTGAGAATTTTAGCGCGTGCGCACGCGATCATGGACGCCTTGGTAACCAAGTCTGCTCCTTTCATCCGAAAGCGAAATTTTTTTTTTCGAAAAAATGATCCTTTTCGGCTACAATTTTTAATTTGACACGCTACCTCAGCCAGTGCTGCCTGAGCCTCTTTGCACGTACCAAACTAAACTCGTGGCATAGTTTTTACCAGCAATTAAAACTTGATGCGATGGGGTCACACAGCTCCTTGCACAGAGAAGGTATGCTTGATGGTTTACAATCTTTTGGTGAACGATCTTTGCAATAGATTGCAGTTTAATGACTTGATTATTCAATACACTATCCATCGGCACTAAATCCAACAGGCATACCTCTCAGTATACAAATGGGTATATATACTAGTAGGGTGCAATCTTATGGCATCCTTTATTTTACATTATTATTCTATAACCAAGCTATGACAAGATGAACAAACATTCAATTGTTTCCAAAAATCCAATCAAATCGAAACGAAAAGTCGACACCTAAATTGGTGCGGAAACAGCAACGTAAATCATCAGTCAGAATGCACCAAGAAAAGACCATGGCAAGTAAAGATTCCTCACCGTAATGTTCAAGCATAAAGCTGACTGCGAACAAGAGCCAAGTAGCAATTTTACCTTGTACAAGTCGAGCGTGAGTTTCCAAAACAAATGCCACTTGATACAGAGTCGAAACTCCATACCGAATAGCAACGAAATAGTGGAGAGCTATAAAAATTGCCATCTGAAGTCCCACAAAAATTGTTACAACCGCATATCGCTGCGCTAAGCGATTTGGATCCTCCACATCGTGCTTATCTAAGTAAAAATTTCGGTTAGGCATCTCAAGCATGATCGTCATGTAGACCATATAGATTGTCGGGGTGATACACTGCGCATACGCAATGAGGCCGAGATATTCGTTATTAAATAGCAGCTGAAGCGTCTGGTTGACTGCCACAGTATTTTGCTTCCTAGTTTCTCTTAAAATGTCGTTTATCACGGGGTTTCCTGGTATCAATAGTGGCCGTAGCTTTAGCGATGTCTCCAACTTCGCGGATAAATTGGCAAACTCTGCCAGTCTTCGAGAAGATCCGGGGTGGTATATCGACTTACGTGAACTGCCTTGTGAACCTGTAATAAGCCCAAGTTGAGCTGATTGTATTCGCGATCCTGTGGCATTTTGAGGGTTCAAACGTTGTGAAGATCCTGTTTTCAAAAGCATTGATGATCGGCCACCTTTTTCCCCTTGTCGTGAAACAAGGTCACCTTGAGATATTGTGCCTCCTGATTGACTAGCTGTCTTCAATAAAGACGACAAAGGAGAGCCAGGTCCCGGCTGCTGAGACTGTCGTCCAGAAGCAGTTGACGGTGGCCCCGCCACACCATTTGGTCTTGTGTCACTATTAAAAGAATCAGTAACAGATTCTTCATCTATGTCCAGGGCAGTTGGTGGACTGGATCGATTCCGACTGTCAGATTGTATTCCAAGCGAATAGCTGAGTCGAGTACTAATTAAAACACTAAGTCGCTTTCCCGCCTCAGGTATTCGTTTAAGATTACGGACGGCTGTGCGTAGTCTCTGCGTGAAGTATGAAGGATTATTAAATGCCACTCCAAAGTGTTCAACCCCAAGTTCTGGGCCACTCATAGCTGCGGACGAATAGCGAGACTTGCGTTCTGCCATCGAATGGCAACCAGTCGCATGTCGCTCGTTATGGTACACACAGCGAGCAGCAAGAGCTGCAAGTAAAGCCTTGTTCGCTTCCGACAGTTTGTGTTCTACACAAGAGAGCAAGCAGATCTGACGCAGCTCTGCTGGATCCAGTTGACCAGGCATTTTAAGAAGCTGTAGCGTGGTTTGAAACAGCGTTCCAAGAGAATGTTTAAAAGGTTTGACTGGAACGTCGACTCCTAAGGCCTTGGTGCTAAGCTTTTGCTGTCGATAACTTTTGTCTCGATTCGCCAAGGCAACTTGGGACCGACAATTCATTCCATGTAAAGCAAGTATCAAATCGAATACGTTGAGAGTCACAACAATTGCTACCGTCTTCAATGAATTAGTACTTCGCATACAAAGAGCAGAGTACAACGCACTAAAGACGTCGACCGTAAAGACAATTACCTCGGGCAATCGATCTTCCAGATGTCCGCCACAGGCTGCAAGAACATTTTTAATTCCGATGTTTGCGACAGCCAATAGAACCATAAAAAGAGGCTGGACGGACGTAGGAACTAAAAGAAAAAAAGCATGGTAGGCTGGGTAAATAGTAATCAAAGAACCTTGAACTGCAATGAGCATAAAATAGCGACGCATGCGATATTCCGAGTCTGGGACATCCCGCAAGACTTGTCGACCCAATATAAGGCTCGTGATGATTGCGGGAATAAGAATGATCAAAGGAGATTGGAGTAGATTCATGAAAGGGACAGGAAAAATCCAGACCTTGGCCAACAAGACGTCAAACGCAATCGAAACGCCAGCACTACAAATGGTGATTCCCAGTACTCTCCGTGTAGTAAACGGAAGCTCCGAAAGCCACGCCTTGGCTTGCATCAAATTGCTTAGTACAGCAAAGGCTACGACGAGAAAATGTCGAATCCAAAACATAAAGTTAACGTCAAAACCTTCAGCAACATGACGAAGTGGAAGAGAGGCCGCTGCTATCACCAGCAATAACGGAGCCAATGGGGTGAGCATGCACACTGTAGCCACTCGTAATGGTGACACCCGCTGCACGTACTCTTCTAGTGCAAGCATCCGTTCAACAGAGTATTGTCCACAATGACTCACTTGTAATCGTTCCCACAAATTGTATAGCGGTCCCAGTAAATCTTGAAAAAGTTCTGACGTGCTAAGTTTCGATCGGTGCTGATGACGTGGACGCGGTAGCAATGAAGAAGGAGCTCCGATCGAAACCGGGAACACTGCTGTGCCGCGTTTAACAGGCATGCCGACCCAGAGCGCTACTGTTACGAAGTCTATATGATGATGGGTGCTGAGTAGGCCGAAAATATTATGGCCAGCTATTCCTGTCTGAGGGGTGTGTCTATCAGATTTTAAGAGGTGTTGGCCTGTATCACGGGTTCGTACATTTAGACATTAAGCACTAAGATAAGATGCGGGCGTATTTCTACCAAGGTTCTGAAATTCTACGCTATAAAAATATACCTGTCGTATGAGCTACATAATCACGCTACAGCTAGATTCATAAAATAACCATTTGTCCTCGTAAAAATTCCTTCATTTGATGCCAGTATTTGGAGCTCATTTTCTCAGCCGATCAAAACGAAAAGTAGAGTCAACTCCTGCTTGATTTCGTAGCCATCCATCAGACACATAAAAAGCAACAACCAATTGTGATAAGTAAAAGCACCGTTATGTGCAAGCACTGAATGCACTGCGCCACACGAAGAGCTGGTATTGTAGTTCGATCGCAATGGAAGATTTGTTTTGAATGCTTTCTGATCGCCAGTACCCCATACACAGTACACACTTGATTTCGTGAGCGAATTCAACAAAGACGTGATTACGGTTTTGCATCAGCCCACGACCCTGTTCAAAGTTTCTGAATGACAAGTATTAAAGGTTCTTTCGATGCACAGAATCGGAAGCACAAAGATTGACACAATATTCATTTACCCGCTCTTCTCGAAGCTTCAGTGCTGCTGTCGATATTTAGTCGCCTGCTCCCTGATTCTATAGACGTATCGTCCTTGCTCGAGTCTGTCTTCAAGTCACGTCAAGAATAATGACGTCTGCGAGCATTTTTTATTCAGAATGAGTGACAGAGACTCGAACGTCCGTCAGCAAATGTTGTACATGGATCGAGCTGCCAAGGCATTAAAAACAGCGACATTGGATTCTGAAAGCTGGTGTGGCCGGCTGGAAAAAGATCGGACCGTTCGAAGCCCATGCATATCTAGCTGCCCAGGAGCTTACACTAATTAAGCGTCGTATCAACTAGTGTGCTAGCAAGGCGAAGTTTCTCTACAGATAAAATGCCGACTGCCATCGTCGGGCTTGATCTTAATGGTTCTCCATTTCTTAATTTGCTTCACATTCTTGAGCCACTCGGGATCGGTGATCTATCTCGTTTTTCAAAAGCAAGATAATTGAGGTATACAAAGCTGACGTGATTACCATCAACTGAGGTATGCGAATCCAACGTAACTGCTACCATCGTCAACGAAGCAGAGTTTTGCATAAGTGAGACAAATTAAGTGGCGCTTGAGGAGTCGATGCGAAAGACATTTTAATCCGATGTGCGATCCAATCGTTGTTTGAATATTACTTGTTGCAAGTTCAAGGAACAGAACGATGATTCCTACCTCCGTTTTGGTCAAATAAAAAACTATAAACATAAAAGCAGCGGTGTCACAAGAAAAGATTTGGGAAAGATCTACAACATAGCGTCAGCAACACTTTCTACCGACGCTGTGCCAACCAAAATATCACGAAGTTTTTACAACGGCAGCTTTGCCTCTGAACTGTGAGCTTTAGTTTGCAGCTTGCATGCATGGTTATTGATATTTCGACCATAGTACATCGAATCCGGAAGACGAATTTTGCTACCACCAGCTGCAGCGGCATAAACTCGACATGCTCAACGAGAAGTAGAGGTCTAAAAATAGAGCAACCACATATTTGAGACACAAGCCTAAGGCGTATCCCAAGTATATGCGACGACCATGCTTATCGAGTGCTAGCACACATTTGACAAAGTATTGTCCGCAATGACTTGCTCGCAGTTGTCATTTAGCCTAGCGATCGAGCACCTGAAGTAGACCCTCGATGTATTGACACGCTTTTTCTTTCCTTTAGTAAGGAAAGTATAAACGCCTCGCGCTTTCGAGACGATATGAATTTTAATGATGCCATTACCACCACTTCATTTTCACTAGAATTTTCAATTCTTCTGTAGAAAAAAAAGTAAAAATAAAATAATTAAAATCAAAAAATTATGATTAAACATTCTCTAGCAATGCAGTTTAACGCACAGTATTTCTGCTTACTTTTTAAAAACGATATGGTAGTGTTTCTTATACAAACACTCAAGTATCTATATTTATGGATAGATACAATGCATATGCATTTTATGGCGTGATAGCGTCACCGGAAAACCTGGCTCTTGGCGTATTAGGGCTACAAAGTAAATTTGAGTCGATGCTCGCCTGCTTGTAGTTTGTCATTAATGATTTTTTAGTCCCATTTTGGTTGGACTAGACATTCAGATGCAAATTCTGTAGAACGTGGCTGTTTCGCCGAGGCACTCCTCTCAAGTCGGCTTGTGGCGACGTGTGAAAATATGCTGTGCATTTCACAAATTCTGTCACCATTTTGTCGCGACAGATCGAGACTGTCAAGTATTTTTATTGGTACCAGTGATGGTCCTTGCTTTATGTCTAATGATGCAAATCAAAGCTGACTGAATCGACAGCACGAGTCTGCTGAAGGCATGGACTGACTAGTTTGTCAAATATTGAAATTCTGTTCTAGATCGCCTTGGAGAAGCTACGTAAATTTAGTTATATTTCTGGATCATTGTACACACTGACGATAATATAATGTCCTTTCGATCTCTTCTCAATTGAACCGAGCGAATCGCTTGAGGTTTATCCTTAACGAATTCGCCCCCTAAATTGTGTACATCTAGGATCAGCACAATGTAGTGGTCGACGCTCTCATCAACTAGCCAATCGCCGACGAAGCAGGATGTAAGGGTTGTTTTAAGTATGAAGCGGATGATGGAAAGTTTAAGTTAAGCTTTGAGCTTATTTACGAAATTTAGCTGCAAGTTAAACCCAAGAAAACTTGAACTAGCAGCACTTTGGATATCAACATATGCTCTACTAGGATCAGAAAAAGAGTGCCAAAGGTGGTAATGCGAGCAGCTGAAACGCCCTTGTATGAATCGCACTTCGCTAGCACTTCTTATGGCCTAACATGGGGCGTCAGATCGAAGAATATGTAAGCCGCTGTGATCAATGATAAAGAGGTATGATGAGGTATAACAAGCTGCCTACAGCACTCCTCGTTCGCAAACAGTGGAATGTGTTTTGTGTTGATCTTGTTGGGTCTTATACGCTGCAAAAAATAATATTTAATGACCGTGAGCAGGATATTTTGGAGTTGCTCCTCTGACAAGATTGCGGTGCATAGTTTCGATTCTAAAGAGTTTGTCGACACCCTCAACCACAACTTTCCACTGTCGACAAGGATAAGAAATCTATGGAATATAATATTCTGGAGAAGCCATGCCCTACGACTGTGAAGAGCCTCAGGGCGACTCCATCGTCAAGCGCCTTAGAAAGTTCCTGACGACAACGTATGCACCTCCGGCTTGAACGGCAACACACGGTCTTAAATGCTGCCAAACGTGGCAATGACTTTTTGCACCACAGTCTCTTTAATCAAGAAAGCAACGCCTACGCAGTTCGTATTTGGATGCTTTATGGTGATGAGTACGAAGTTTTATGAGAAATTGAAAGTGCATTTAGAGCTGAAAGCGCGCCACAATAAAGTTCGCAGAAATAGTAGCTGACTCAAACGCAATTACAAGTCGCGCACGAGTTCGATGGACTAACCACTGGAGAACCACTCAAAAACTTAAGGCAAACAAGAACGGCACGGGCATGATTTAGCAAACGAGTCACCCGGAGGCCTGCCGCTTGGTACCATACCGAATCGTTGTGAAAGCGAATGTCGCAACTGGCTTTGAATTCCTTATATTAAGAATGCAGGCTAGAGTAGGTACGACTGAAATCAATATTTTTACTCTATTAAATATATATGTATGTGCAGCCATTGCTGAATACATTGCTTGACTGCTCCGCTGAGTCAAGAACAGTCACAAAACACGTTAAGGTCGACCTCAACGCGTGCATCACTTAACACCTTGACAAGGACCAGAAGTACGCACTCCAACATTTCTTAAAACTGTTTGATGTATTAAACCACCATGGAGTTTCTCCAAGAACTCGAGCGCTTCATGATATTTACCTTTCTGGATATGAACATGGCATATGCTTCAAGATCTGTTATCAATCTTTTCATGAGGTAAGTTTTGCCATACTCAACTGCCGATGGAATTTTGTGCTCTCCTGATGAATATCAGCGTGACATGCAACTCAGAACAATTTACATAAGCTGTAATCTCTGCTTGCAATCTGCAACAGCTTTGGCAATCCAATACGACATTAAAGCGGTATCTTCGGTGCAAGTTTAATTAACTAAAGCTCATTTTTTCCTGCAAATTTGTGGTCCACAGAATATGCTTCCTTGGTAGCCCCAGCTTCTCTTGCTCAGGAGCTTGATTCTACTGAAGGCGCTTATCTTCAAGATCAAAAACATCGACAATGTCTTGGCAGTCTCAGAACCTCACCCTTACAAAAATATCGGCGCAAAGACGCCTCTTTTGCTTTACAGATACTATTTTTGGCGATGTTGACCACGTCGCGCGAAAATATTATCCACGTGATGGTTTGCTCGCACTTCTGATCTAGGAGAGGAGACAGAACAGACCTTCCATTGTCATGCGGTACGTTATGTGTCCTTCGCTTTGATGCCTTTCATGTCTGGCAATGAGCGGATCAACTCAAAAATTGACGAGCCATAACGCCGACGACACCGCCTTTTTGTCGATACATTAAATCGATGATGCAGCTCCACAATTTCTGGACCTTTCCAATTCAGCTCTCAAACATCAAGTACAGTAGCATCTTTTTGCGTGCAACTCGCTCAATACATGCCTTACGAGAACAACGTGGTTCCCAGAACTAGAGCGGAGTGGTAGATTTGGACTTAACTGACAGATAAGTCTCTAGTGGTCGTGCCTCCGTATTCCCTAGCACCAGTGGTTCCACTATACGCTAAGCCTCTTTAGATGACCTTTGTTAGCTTGGCAAAGCGCGGGCAATTTGGACTCTAAGGTAGTAAATAGTAACTGCATTTTTCTGTAGTGACAAAACATACAATAATGGTGGGTTGCGATTTCCGGATTTCATCTTGTTCATTTCGCCTTCTTGGTCAAAATGTTTAACATGATTGCCGTGATTTTCAACCTTTATGTTGTGTGCGTACTAAGTCCCATAGACTCGACGTCTGGAGCTTTACTTACGACTGGAATCAGCAAGCCGCTCGACTATTTCTCCCTATCAGCTTAAAGCCACAATAAACGCCAGAGTCAGCAAAGCTATCCACGTAGAGTATTGAAAGGCTTGAGTGGCATTGTTAATGCAAACATAGCAAGCAGAAGAAGGCTAATTTACGCCTTGATGTATCCATGCACACACAGCACAACCCGTCTTGATGAAGCCAAGCATTTGTTCTTTTAACTAAACCTTATGCCGATGGTCTGCTGTGGACATCATGGGCCCGGTACCAAGCATATCTAATTTTTTTAACCAAAAGTAGCCTGTAAAGCACAGTCATAAATCGAAACATTTGACTCCAGGAGTTCGTCTTGTATAAAGATACAGTCGAGGAGCAGCGCTGCCGTTTGATACCATCGACTTTAAGGTGGCAAGCTTGCCAATATGGCAGCCGCATGCGGCGAAGACTTGCCTCGCTGGCACACCTTGAACGTGCGCACATACATGCGTCCCCAACCAGAACACTTATGCTACCAGAAGTGACTCCTTATGTCGTTAGGTGTTGAGCGTGATCTTCAAGCGGTGCCTGTGAGCCTTGTAAATAGTGCACAATTTGCATACTCAATTGGCCAGACCAAGCCACATTCTCAAGTCCTTTCGCTTGAACAAAAATGATCATTTTACAATAGTCTTGACCTCGGCGGAACTGTACCAATGCTTTTTTTTTGATGAAGCATCCTGTAAAGCAATTCGTTTGCAAGTAACGATGTGGTTTCCCATGTCCGCCTTATGTGCTCTGAACGTTAATGGACAGATGTGATGTCATTTGACTATGTGTGTGGCATTGAAAAGCTGTATCATCAATTAATTGAATGCCACATGCGCATTCAGGAGTCCTTGGTCCACTTTATGCGCTTGACGTGTTGACCGCGGTCAACTATTTTGATTTACTCTCTGGCATGAAAAGGTGATGCTATCCGTCAACTGAGTCAAGTGCAGTATTCGTTGTATATACACCATATTGTTTCGTAGCACAGGTCAACTGCGTCAACAGATTGCTTAATTCAGGCATGTGATTAGCTGGTGGGTAGATTTGCTTTATTTAATGCTAAGCCATTTTTTATGCGGGAAACGCTACTTCTGGGAAATGCACATCAGTGCCCTTTTTTGTGCTGGTCGACCTAATTGGAGGTTGCAAGAGTCAATTTCTACTGATCCATCCATAAGAAGGTGTAGATCACGGCCACTAATACAACCTTGATAGAATGAGAAATATTGCTGGGGTACAACATTTGCCTTGGGTGCCTCGTCTTTTGCTAAAAAAAAAAATATATGTCTCTTAAAAAGACTCCAAAAATGCAATGATCGCGGCAAGTTGTTGCACAAGTGTCGCACACTGTCAAGATTAAGCAATAATGTCGGTTTGTTCAGTCCATCTTGCATATTTTAAAGCTTAAAATTATACTATCTCACTTTTTGGGGTTCAGTCAGCACAACTTTGGTGAAGACTTATTTAAGTGCTCTTAGGTGCACCAGACATGCCGTGGATCTTTTTAAAATGAAAGAGTAAATTTAGTAATCACACCTTCGATGTATACTAAAAGGCATGACGAGTTGTAGATCGCGATATGTCTGACTCCAACAATTAGCGTTAGGCCTAATACCGAGACCCATTTTAACTCTTGCTATTAATCATGTCCCGGTTGTTAGGATTTTAAATCGACTTGGTCCAATTCGCTCACTCGGTGCACGAGCACCGACCAAAAAAAGGCTAAGCATCACAACTCCAAATCACATTTTGGCACACGCTGACAAAATTCTGCCAACAAATTTAGTTCTCGTTTTGGGTGAAGTTTTGTTTTGTAGGACTACGAAAGTGATCTGATTGACTAAAGAAAACAAACATAAGAAATTTATTCGACCACTTTGATGATGTCAATCGTAACAGCTGCGCAATCCGCGCATATATTTCTGTTAGCTTGAGCTTCGGCCAATACTTCGCCCCCTTGACGTTGCTTGCTAAACCACAGCACTTTTAACTGAAAAGGTCCTCATTACATATGAGCTTATTCTGCTTAGAACTTTTGCAAGCGCTTCAGATACAGAAAAGCGATCAACCGCCCAACACCATGAGTATTTGGATTAAGTTTATGCAGTTCTGTTTGGCTTCATTCGTAAGATTCTCTTAAATAATTATTTTTTTGTTGCTGTGACCCTGAAACTCTTATCAGCGCTGCCGATCCGCGGATTCTACGTGAGAATAGTGGCGTCGTCAACGATCCTCCTTTGATCGCACGCCTTCTTTCATTTCATTTTACGTTGGACATTTGTCTTCGTGGGATTCACGGTAAGATTTCGGGTCACCACAAAATCCCAGCGGGAGCGCTATTATTCTAAAGTGACTCTAACATTTGCAAAGCCCAGTGCTTACCGGTCTAATGCATACATTGACAACCTTGGAATTGCTAAGGGTCTCACCCTGTATAGAAATGGCTCGCTTATTGGTTGGTTTTGACTTGTTGACGCTAATAAGGTTGATTGGGTCTAATGGGTAGAACATGGTTTGCGCTGTGTAGAAATCTCCGAACGGCGCATTAGGTCCGTAAACATTGATTTGGATATTGTGGGTGTGTATAGTCTCCGTGCTTATTTCGCATTTGTTTTTTGATAGGCTTGACTTCTTTAAGCAGTATGTTACATTTTCTGGCCCATCATAATTTCGGGTCGACATAATTCTCTAATTGTGTAGCGCATAGCATATGTGTCACTCAAAAACACTTGCCTCCACGAAAATGTCCATTTTAGCGAAAAATAGTCGAACACACTTCAGATACGTAGCGTACAATTTCTGCGTGGGCCCAAAAACTTTCCTCCATAAGTATACTGTACGCCACTTGCGCAGCAGTGAATTTTCGATATAGCTCTGGTCCTTCACCTCGAACGTCAATCCCGTTGTCACATACGCCACGTACCCATCAACCAGGAAATTAGCTTGGCAATCATGTCCAGGTCAAAACTCTCTGCTACAAAAAGCAGTCAAGCATTTAACTTTGATGAGTGCCTAAGCAAGGCATAAAGATTATACATACCGATCCAAACATTAAATTTCTAGCGCCTCATCTGAAAATTCCACACAGCGCAATCTCTCGTCGTACACCTACCCAACCGACTCGACAAGCATTACCAAGTATTAAGTCAAATGAGGGAGATAAGCAGCCCCACGCATGGTGAGCCTCTTAGCAGCCATACGTTTATCGGAGGAAAACTCCATCAATCGGCAGTCCGGATGCAGTATGTGATTGGTGCCTCGCAAATTTTGCGAGAGCCACTCGACCACACAGCTCTTCATTCTGCCCTATGCTCATACATTAAAATTAATAGAAATCGCTGCAGACCGAAGTTCTTTATGTCCGTACAACCAGCTTGTGCTGCTTTCGCTATTTGCGGCACACCAGAGTAAATTTTTGTGAAGAAGGAAGCACTACTTATGCGTACACTTATGCGACGAGTTACTTTGAAAGACAAAGTTGTATTCTGACTAGAGCAGTAAAGCCCATATAATACGATAATGATAGGTTCGTGCACAGCGTGTTTTTTGAATATGGTGCATACCTGAAAATTATTTTGCAGTATCATACGGCGAGTTCTTTTTAATGTAGCAACATGCAGGGGGAACCCATTATAGGTACTCTTGAATAAAATATGTATGCTTTTTCAAGTAATTAGCTTGCTGCTAAACGCCTTGTCTCGTCCGTGTGCAAATCACAGAACCAACGAAAGAACGAAACAGGAAATATTCAGCATTTTATCACTACAATGTCGCAGGCTGTGGCTTGCATAAATTGGTTTTAAGGCAAAGCCTT
This sequence comes from Plasmopara muralis, assembly GCA_003676415.1. NCBI lineage: Eukaryota > Oomycota > Peronosporomycetes > Peronosporales > Peronosporaceae > Plasmopara > Plasmopara muralis. The sequence goes on along the minus strand of RCHQ01000160.1, from coordinate 48,964 downwards.
CAAGTAAAAAGCGTGAGCCATTCCATGAGGAGCATCTGGTCCAAGACATGCTCGATTTACACGATCCCCAGCATAGTATACCATTACATCGACCCAAGCACTGTTAGTAGTTCCCGCAAGTCGAAATAAAACCCTGTACATTTAAGAGCTCACTTTTTATACATAGCCCCCTCATGACACTAAAGCCGATGTACTAATGACAATGGCACAACGCTCAGTATCAAGGAATTTTCGCGAAGTAAACACTAATTTATTTTCGAGAAGTAATTTTAAATTTATCACATTGTATAGATACGAGCACATCTGAATTGATACAAATGAGTAATGACAGGCACTGAGGCGGTCCAACTTAATTAATTCAACTTGAATCGCGAGGTGTCCTCGTCTGTGGGACGAAACTAGTGTCGAAAACTGACCCTGATGTAAAAAGAACACGCTTCATTGACCACGTGACCAACAAGGGAAGAATGATTATCAAGTGAGTAGATTTATAAGTGTGGAGCGTTAGCTTTCAAATTTGTGCTTCCAAATCGTGTATCTTTAAATGGCGTCGAACTGGTTGTCTATGGTAACAAACGAGCGATGGTGGTGAATCGTGAAGCCAAGCGCTTCAATTAGCTGTTACATCTGACAAAAAGGCGGCACACTGTATGGCTATCAGTAGTCCCGAGAAAAAAATATACGTGTTGAAAATTTACATTGGGAAGTCTTGCCCCTGCCATGGCAACTTAATTGTGAGACGTGTAACGGCAGTACAACACACTAGAAAAAAAGACCGGTCTGGCTCCGCTTTCTTGTGGCGAAAGATCGTGCAAATTTGAGCGGCAAAGATACAGCTCCGCACTATGCAATAGCACAGATACTCTATGGGCTAAGTAACGCCTAGTCGTTTCGTCAGACGAGTCGAATAAGATGCACATTGCTACTGTAGGGTAATTAATTAAATTATTAGGCAACGATGGTGTCTTTTAGACATGTCCAATGGCCATAAAATGCCTCCTTAGTGGTAAATGCGCAAAGAAGGATTTGGAGGAGCGATCATCCAAACGAAAAAACCGCTTGAAGCCGTTTTTTCGATCGCAGACAGACCGCATCTGCTCAGGGTGAGAAACAAGGCGTTGAACAGAAGCGCCATGTGTGAGAAAATGACCCCCACAAGACTCGTGTCAGGAGCGGTGGTGGGTATTGAGTCCCAATCCATTCACTTTATCACAGAAATGCAGCGGCCGTGGGATTGTAAGTAGCATCGCGCCTCGCAGTCTCCTCCCTTGAGAACAGAATTCGTAAGCACCAACCCCACAGCTTATTAAAAACATAAATATTGGATTCCACCGACACAAAACAGAGTACTACGCGTGCCAAATGACCGCGCGATCTCTTTCGCCGCAGCAATTGTCTCCGTCATCCCTCTCAGGGCGTGCACGTACATATTCCGGGTCAACCTTTACTCGTGCAGAACTTACGCGGCGTCTGACACGTCAAGTCTATATAGGGGTCATGGAAGTACAGCCCGATGGAAACAAACCCGCCCTCGGACAAGTCACCGTCGCAGTTAAGGTGCGACCGCTGACGCTTGACTCAAACCGCAACGGTGGACAGCGAACGTGGAAGGAATGGCGTACGGTTCAAAGACTACTGGCGCTCGAGCGCGAAGCTGACAATTACGTGCTTCGTGCGTCCACGCTAAGCAGGAATAGAAGCAGCGTCGCAAGCCGCAGCGTCTTAGCCGGTCGGCGTCACATTGTCCGCTACTACGCCGCAAGGGTTGAAAGTGAATCCTTTCGTCTCGTTATGGAGTTTTGTCCAGGGGGTGATCTACTCTCGCACCTCATCACTCGAGGGGCGTTAGGACCTCAGCCATCTCAACGGGTCTCGCAACCGGAAGCACGTCGCTGGGTATTGCAGCTTGCACGTGGTCTACGATATTTGCACGCATGTGGTATTGCTCATAGGGACCTGTGTCTTGAAAATATCCTTATCAGTAGGACGGGTGACGTCAAGATTTGCAATTTTGGTGCTAGCACAACTCGAGCGGCAGAACTCTCGCGGGATCGCGTAGCTGGCAACTTGCACTACACAGCTCCAGAAGCCGTGAGCGGTACTTGGTACGACTCTAAGCGTGCCGACGTTTGGTCGCTAGGTGCAGTATTTTTCGTCCTACTGACGGGGTCCCCACTACTGCGACTCCCGTTCCCAGAATGTCGCGGCTTCGAGCTCGTCAAGACTGTTGGGTGTCGAGGTGTGCTTAAGCTCTGGAATATGGACAACCACTTCTCAGCTGCAACGCTGGATCTACTTGCACGAATGCTTGTGGTGGACCCAACCAAGCGGCTTGGAAGCATGAAGGAAGTGCTGGAGCACCCTGCGATGCTGGCTGCAGCTCACACTGAGCATAGCCTTATTGCAGCTTAAAAGGTATGAAGAAGACAAAAGTATCTATTTACATGCAAAAGAGAAGTGGGATGGAATTTAAATTTGCGCAGGACAAAATTATTAATAAAAGCGCGCGCCAAATCGCAAGATCTAAGTAAGATACAAATGAAGTACTTAGCATTGTTGATATGTTATTACGGGTTAATAAATCTGCGATGAACGACAGCATACTTCAGCAAAGCCTAAAACGCTAAATTTGCAATTCGCGGTATCGCCAGCTGGTTTTGAATCCTCGTCGTAAGCAAATCCGCCCGCAGGCCACGCAACTTCTCGACATGCTATGCTAACGAGCAAAGGATTGTCACGATAAGAACTAGTGTACAATGAGCTCATGAAACAACAGTTTTATCGATACTAGGCTCTGCGAACGCAAAATGTGTACTCAATGAGGACAACCATTGGTACAAACAAACGGAACCAATGACGCTGTGACCCTTCGTATGTCTACTTCCTCTCTGCGTCTGGAAAAATTAAGATGCAGGGCTCCTAGGCCAGAAACGATCGCCGCGTCTGATGGGTCAAAACACATGCGATGCCACAATGATGCAAATAATTGACGACAAGGCGAGAGCGCTGCGAGCAACAAGAACGAGACATTAAACTCTTTAGAGCCGACGATAAACTTTTTCTCAATTGCTTCGCTTTAATTAAATCCTTAGATCACAGCTTATATAACGGCAAAAAGTAATAAGTTCAATTATGATTTTTTAGAACCGTAGAGATAAAGCTTCTAGTTGTTGCTGGAAAAGCCTTCGACGGACGAAATACTCTATGAAGTGATGTGTTTGACAAACATGTTTGTCGAATGACGTATATAAAGCGAAGCATCAAATCGGCTGTTTGTATTGAATTTTTTTTACAAGAAGGGCAAATCAAAACTTTTGGAAGTCCAATTTCGCAGACAGGGACTGATGGTCAATTCTTCACTGCACGGCGACAAAGGCGGCCAAGTTCTTCATTCTCGCGAAAATCTCGTTTCGTCAATTGAATTAGCAGTTGTCGAGAGTGGTGTGTTTTGACAGCGAGTATTGACCGACCATCATCATAATGTGCACGCGTGTTTTCTGGTAAAGCTCCGTAAAACGTCAGATTCGACATATTTGTAGTTATGATCTCGTATAAATCGACGATATGTCTGATTCTCTCATGCAGCAACGATTTCCATCGTACATTGCAGAGACAATACACGGCTACATAGTAAGCGAGGTAGTATTTAATGCCTAGCCTTCGTGTTCGCACTAACGCCCAAACTTTTTGAAGTCGTCAGTAAAAAGATCTGCGTATCTTAACAAAGACCGAAATTTGGCTTTTATCCATACTGACGACGTACAGTGACCACCACTCACCGAGCCGTCATGGTGATCTACATTTGCGACAAGATCGTACAAATAGTTCCTCAAATCATCGTCGAGCTTCCAATTTAGGTTTTGTTTTGCACTTTCGATTGCTAGCTTCATCAATTCCCACTTACATAAACGGTCTCATCTTGAGTCCCGTCAAATGGAAACTGAACGATTGTACGAGCTTTTGATGTCGGAAGAAGTCGAGAATGCAGATGTAGAATACAAACGCGTTCGTTAGCGCATGCGGGTTCAGACTTTATACTGCGTTTGGTATTCATAAGTGTACGAGTTTTGCAAAAATAGTATCGGCAAGGGCATCATTTTTTTTAACGTCGGATGTGATTGTCAGCAAGGCGAGTGCGTGACATTATTCTCATCTAAGAAAATTACGACCAAGGTTTTTTCGTCAACAACCAAGCTTGGCAGCCCCGAAAGTGTTCTTACTTGAAATTACTAAAATATACGTCGGTAGGTATGCTGAAAAAAAGTGAACGATTAGTACGCAATGTATGAATATGTGGACGATCTTTAAAAAAATGGACCCTGAAAGGCACTTCCAAGCCTATGCCACGCTGTGACTAAAAATTCGACTCTATTCGAGTTAACGTTGTCGCAAGAAAGCAAACCAAATTCACCTCATGAGTTAATGCGTTCGTTTCTGACTTCATGACCGCCTCGATCGTAATCTTATCGTACATTCAGCACGATGACTGGACCTATTTGACTTCAGCAGGCTCAATGCATTTCATCAGTACTAGTTCGAGCATGTTAAGGTCTCTCTGCGACCTCAGAGAAGGTGTGGAAGGTGTCGACAGCCTGGTCTCACCATACGATCTTGTTGCCGACCTCCTGCGCTGCTTCTCCTGTTGCTGCAGCACCTCCTGTTGCCTCTTTTGCGGCTAATTTTGACAACCTGGGCACTGCCGACGAATGGAAATATTCGGGATGGCCCGCAAACGAGAGCAATATGCAGCTTTTGAACATGTTAATCTGCGTTGAAGCCAGCCAAAGACAGAGTCGATGCCGATATTAATTTTAGTACCGATGTCAGTATTTGTTGGTGACGGGCTTCATTTTAATTTAGCATACATAACCGATGGCCACTAAGTATATGCTTTCGTCTAGTAAAAAATGATTACAAGCCTTGTGTACAAAAACAATTACGGGTATTTTAACGGAAACTTATGCATCATAAAGACTCCCTTTTCAATATGCCCGGATTTATCAAGTAAGTGCGTACATTAGTTAGTCCAAACCACAATCTTCTACATTGTTCTGATTTTGCTTATGTAAGTGGGATGCCACCAGCTATGCCGCTCGATCCCAGCGATCGCTAGAGTATCTGTGACGAACAAGTAAGACTGACTGATCAAATCGTATTCTAGGAGTACTTATTTTGAGCCAAATCACAATATCCTGACGATTTTTAGCAATGTTATGATCGAGACTTCTAATTTTGTTAATCCAAAGTTCTTGATTGACCTCCCAAAAATGTGATACGCTACCCTATTGTGCCCTAATGAGTGCTAAAACCTGAAGTTTACCACATACATTAAGATAGATGGCAGCCAAGGCAGGCAATGCGAGCGTACTAGGCGGTGCATCCGGTGGTGACTTTATATCCGTTGCAGGTCTTCGAATAGATGGTCGCCGAAGTGAGGAGGTGCGCCGCATCCGTACGCGCTTTGGGCTCTTCTCTCGTGTGGACGGTTCATCGTACTATGAACAGGGAAACACCAAAATAGTGGCGGTAGTCTATGGGCCGCGGGAGTTGCGCTCGGCCGCTGCAGGCTCCGTCAATAGTGGCACAGCAACTGTCGGCACTGGTTCAGGAAGTGCCGTGAGCAACACGCAGCCACGCGCGACAGTCAATTGCGAGTTTACGCAAGCGGCTTTTGCGACGTCAGAGCGGAAGCTACAGCGCAGTGGTGACCGCAAAAAGCTTGAAATGTCGTTGGCCGTCAAGCAAATCTTTGAGGCCTGTATTCAGACGCAATTGTACCCACGCTCACAGATTGACATTTTTGTTCAAGTGCTGCACGCTGATGGTGGAGAGTTACCGGCCAGCATCAATGCCATCACGCTGGCGCTTATTGACGCGGGTATTGCCGTCAATGATTTTGTAGTGGCGTCTTCGGCTGGATATTTGCAGCAGACAATGCTATGTGGTCGGTGAGGTCGATTTGTGCATAGTTTAAGTAAAGTTAATGAAGTGTTTTTTTGCTGCAATTGCCAGATCTGAACTACGCGGAGGAAATTGCCCGCGCGCCTCAGATGGTTATTGCTCTGAACCCGCGCACGCAGAAGTTAAACCTGCTACAGATGGAGTGCAAGTTGCCGCTTGAGCTATTCGAAAGCCTTATGGAAATGGCCTCTAGCGGCTGCAATCAAATTTATGATCTATTACAGAACGCGGTGCGCGAGAACACGTGGAAGCGGCTGCGTCTGCGCGGCTCCGTGGTAGTAAATTAAAACAGCTCAATACATTACTTGGCAGGTCTTTAAGTTTTTCTTAACTAAGTTTTCAATAAATAGAAATAGAAAACCAACACAAACGTTATTTCCGCCAATCGCAGCCTTCCTCGCTTTCGCGGCAATTGAAAGTTCGAATTCACCAAAATGAAGATCAGTTCCTGAACTCCCTCGTGTTGCACTGATCATGGACCGCCAGTATATATCTAAAGGTCAAGAGACATCTATTCGGATCTCGTCACACACGGGGGAAAATCAGGAGCTGACCAATGCGCTCGTGTCCGCTACAATAGTTGCTAAGGAGTCGGAGGACGTGCGAAGTTTTGCCACGAGCGCATTCAAACTTCGCCGCGCGCTTCACTGTATCGACAGCAACCGACCAAATTTGACCCTTCCCACAGCTAGGCGCTCGGTAGGGAAACTTATAAGTCAAAGTCGTGCGGACCGGATAGACGCCAAAAAAGTGCGCGGACAGGCGTTGGCTGCTGAGACTTTAAAAAAGCCAAACGAAACCACCGAGAGGCTCATGACAGGCCGTAAACGTCCGGTAGCCGCAGCAGGTGACAAGGCAAGGGCATGTTTGAGCTTTGAGGATCAATATGAGGAACAAGATAGTGAAAATTTGGCCTGGATGGATATGATGCTCGCTTTGCTGGAAAAGCGCTACGGCTCGAATTCCTCTCTACCAGTTTGTGTCACAGATCTGGAGGCAGCCAATCTATTTCAATTGCCACAAAGCAAAAAAAACAAGACAAAAGGCACTCCTGCTAAGTCTAGAAGTAGCCTAAATTCTGTCGAAAGGTGCATGAAAGCGAATGAGAGTAGAATGTCGAGAGTGAGCGCATCAAACTTGTTGGGTAATCCAGCACGCTTTGATCTCGAGCAAAACATGGGAAGGAAAATCAAGCGACAACAGCTATTGATGCGTCTTGCCCAACAAATTCAAGCATCTAGTGTGTCCTCGTATACGAGCTGCGGGTGCAAAACGGGTTGCCTCAAAATGTACTGTATGTGCTTTAGCTCCAGAGGCTATTGCCACGCCGGGTGCACCTGCGATGACTGTAAGAATGGGCGCAAAAATCAGACGGAACGTGTCGAGGCCATTCAAAACTATTTAAGCAACGATCCACGCGCCTTTTCCTTCGCGTCACTAACTCAAGATTCAAGCACATCGGGCTTTCTACACCTCCTTCCGCAGGTACAGTGTAGCATGCTGCAGTTTCTTTCCTTTGTTGTGTCCTCTATAATATTTGCTGCAGAAATCAAGCGCGGTCGTGATGCGTGGTTGTCGTTGCAAGAAATCCAAATGCTTGAAAAAATACTGTGAGTGTTTTCAGAACGGTATCGCCTGCACGTCGCACTGCCGCTGCATTGAATGCTCCAATCACGGCGAGTCGAAAGTTGCACACCACCATTTTTATGAACGCAGCACAAAGTCTGAAGCCTGCGTTTCTCAAATGAAGCCATTTCACCCTGTTCACATCTCCGTGACAAAACAGCCCCGCAAAAATCACGTGGGCAAGACGCTACGTCTTAATTTGTAAACTGGGGCCAATTTGTCGTAGATTAAAAAATTGCGCTGATACGATAATACGCAATAGCATCACGTTCTTGTTGGGCTTTTAGTCATATTGAGACTAGGAAATAGCCAACTACGTTGCGTCGTCCAGCTCATCACTGATTGTAAGAACTAAAGCTATTGTGCGCACTTCAAACCTGCGAATGCGGGCGGCAGATATTCAAAGCAGTACAAACGAGTTGTCAAAATGATAAGTGACCGAGTCCTATAGAAATAGTGTCAAAACTCGCATGACTGCTAATAAAATTTATCCTTTTGCGGACATTTGACAATTCAATTTTGGGTCTTTCTGTGTGGCTAAGAAAATTAACGTCACAATTTGCTGGTTGCAATTATACTTAAGAGTAATCTTTATACTGAGACACTTGGCGCGGTGCTCGTGAAGCTACCTTATGCTGACCTTATGCTGACCTTATCTAACCCATTCCTCGTCCACATTCTTCCCTCTTATTTATAAATTGCTAGCATGTAAAAACCTTCAGCCGAGCTAGCGCGGTCATTGACACACCACGTGCTTCACCTCACAGTCGCGGAGGAAGCTATTTTGAAGGTCGGTGGTTGACCAAGGCTTGGGGCGAAGAGTTTTTTACGAATTATTGTCTTGCTGCGATATGCAATATTTCACCGAAACAATTTTAATCACTGTCTTAATTACAGACTTTAGTATATGCAGCATTATCGCTTGGATAAGAATGGTATAGTATAACCCGCCTTTGAACAACCCTATAAGATTCTTTCTAGGCAGTTGTAGAAAATGTTTTGAGGCGTCTTTCGGAAGGCTTACCGCACTTTTAACTATAAATACATATATGATAGATGCGATGAGAAATCCATGTGTTGGCTTTTGGAAAAATTGCTAGGCCAAACAATATTGATCAATTAGGTTTCTCTTTAGGCTCTACAATTTGAGCAATTGCGTCATCGCAGCTGAGGCAAAGTAACGGACCTGGCACAAAGGAGGTGTGCATAATGATATACGAGCTTGTGCTTCAAGAAAAGGCCTAACAGCGTCGAGCTTGACTGCCGTTTAAGAATTTTGCTTAATTAGACAAAATGATCTTTTGTCTAACACTCTGATGAGCGCGTCATCTTGGTGGGAGTCGGAAAAAAACATATCTGGTCGACGAGAATGTGGTCGTCTAACATCGTGATAGAATAGTTTACATGTTTTCGGCATTGATCGAGGGTACAGCTTAGTTCTCATTGCAGCAACATTGTGGCGACAGATATTCGTACGGTAATTTGTCAGATATCTTGCTCGCATAATAGTATTGCCTACTCTCACGCCTAGAATTTACGTTCCAGTCATTTTGTGCGGCACGACTGAATTGCTGAAACCATTTGGCTGCAAGGCCGGTGAATAGGCCCACATCAAGGATGATCATTCTATAGATATTTAATCGCGTAAAAAGGCGACCTTTTAATACTGCTCTGCGTTTGTGGTTGGTCTCCATCCTTGTCTCTTCTGCAGATTTGTTTGTTGTAAATTGTCAGAATACGAACCCAAGCACTTCGTATAACCAGAGCACCCAAATTAAGACCATGCTAAAGTATCATTGGATATACTGAAGCATTACTAAGTAACAGTACAGCTGTTTCTTACTAATTTTCAAATATCTCGGTTCGATCTAGACTACCAAAATATCGTTTCCCAGGACCCATATCAAGGTTCTGTTTCTCATTCTTTTGGCTCAAGAAAACGGCTTGCTATACCTTTTGTAGCGCTCCCATGATGAAATTGTTTGGTCAATCGTGAGTTTTCATAACTGTCATCGCATGCACATATCAAATCAACATTAACAGTGGTTAAGCTTTAATTGTTTTGAGCGTGCCCAAAATCTTGAGTTTCACAACTTTAAAATGCGGCGAAAAGTTTATATTGCCAATAGTTGTGTATTTGGTTGTGCAAAATTAAGGATTTTGATCTCGAGGAGACGGAGATTTAGGAGCTTGGAAGGCCACGCTTCGGATCTGAAAGTCGCCCTATTACACAACGATACTAGCAAATTAACGCCATCTGCGAGCAATACTCCGTTTATGTTGTGATCTGCTGTCGCGACGGCGTGAACTGGACACAGCCACTTCGATGCTGTGCGCGTGACCTATCGCAGTATCCTCTCTCGGACTGTGAATCCTAAGTCGAGATATGGTAATCACGACGCTAGCTAGAGCGATTTAAATAACGAAAATTTGAGGCACTTCTCGTAGTCAATTCCCAAAAGAACGACAAGCGGACCGTTCACTTTAAAAAATCCCAACTACAACGTCATGGGCCAATCCAAATAGTTGTATACAAATTAGGATGCAGTTCATTCATGATCAGAACTGTCCATGACAACTGCTCGACGAGGGGCCATTGCAAAATCTACTTTGAATTTGCACAGTGCTTCGTTGTTCGTAAGTTGGCAAGATATCACAAAGAGAAAAACAGAAGTTGGTCTGTCCACCATACACTATCTAGTATAGTAATCCTTACTAATATGTATCAGTAGTGTTCCTTTTTGGCAAAAGTCTGCAATTAATTTTTTGTATGCTTTTCCCGAGTGTTCCCCCAAATACGAATTACAAACTTAATAATGATACCATAAAGGCTGACTTAGAAGCTGAAAATCCCGCTGCACAAAGCCAATCAAAACGATTTATTTTTCCGTTTATCAAAAATGTTTTAGGCCGTGACTCTTCGAGAAAGAAGCGATCTCTCGCAACTATTGCAGGTGGCACGAGTTGGGCATTTTGACGACGTCTTCAATGTCTGATTTTGTTGGTCAGCCGACGAAAGATGGGCAGCCGTCGACTGACGAGTGGGCAAAACACGATACGGGATTCGGGATACCGACGGGATCTTTGAACCTGGTAGAGGTAAAAAGGAGGGAATGGAGATATCCAATGACGATTCCACTCCCACCACCGTCGCCTGTTGATGCACCCATTCTTCAAGAATTTTCGAGGCCATGGAAAGTATTACGCCTTCCTTCTATGTCTGCTTCAAATCACGATACTAGTAGGTCGAACGGATATCTAAGTATTCGAGATATACGCTTAGACGCTTCTTGTAATGATAGAAGGTTCATTGATGAAAAGCTACGAGCCTCAGTATATACCAAGTGAACCGACTTTTGCATCTCAAATCCATACGTCGTCGATTTTAGAGCCGCGCGTGGCTGTTCCAGAAGCGCAAGCTTTTCTAATTACACCTCGCATTCGTTTTCTCCTTGGCACGGTCAGTTTTTCTTGACTTGTGAACTTCATTAGCCTCCTTTTATATATCCTTGTGCACTGATACTTTCTATGTAGGTTGAATCTCTTATGTGTAGATTGGTGGTGTATGACATGTCACTAGGCTGCCGAGCAACCGAGGAAATTTGCTTTCAAATACCGGGTCCAATGTTAGATGAGAGCGATGCTACAGCACTTCCTGCGGTGTTATTGCATGTGCTTCCAACTTTGCAAATGCAAAATTTGTATTTGCTGTTAAAAGTAAGCAAAGTGTTGGTTGGCGACGCAGACATCGCGACAGCACCATACTGCACGCCAGATAAGTTTGCCTCGCCGTCAGAGCAGCAAAAATTAGTTGAAAAGGCTGTGGATTGTAGACTACGTCTCGGCCGATTCCAGCAGCCACTTGTATGGGGGACCATGCCGTTAAGTAAAGGAATTAACCGATCGATGACTTTGTATAGGCAGCGGGGATGCGTTTCGGAAGAACATCGGATCTCCATGATATCAGATGCTATCCGAGGTCTTTACAAGTGAGTTTGACGTTCTGAACACGTGATTGATTTTTTCCCTTCAGTAATGTATATATATTGTGCTTCTTAGAGAAAAAGTGATTCCTGCTTTGTGTGAGTTCGACGTTAATGCCATTTCAGCGGAGGAATTAGCCAACGCAAAATTTAAAAGTTCAGAGACCTCGGGATCATCTCCGCTGCCACAACTAAAGATTTTTGACCCATATTCCGAGCAAGGTCAATCCACTTCTACCCGTGCTTCTAAGGGGATGACTGGCACCGACGTCGACACAGTAACTGTGTGCTGTGAAGTTCAGCCCTTTTGCACTTCGTCTTTGGTTCCAAAGTTTGGAATTACAGGCTCAGGTCCCGTGGCTGTCTCGTATATGAACACATTGTACGTGTACCCACATCAGCTCGAGAAGTGTCTTTTTCGCAACATAGCTATTCGAGTTCAACTACTGCAAAAAGAAGTGGATGCCGTTCGTGGTGATGACTTGATTGATGAAGCCGTTCTTCGAGCAGTCTACCGAGCGAATAATCACGTAAGCTCCTCAGCATACGCACTTGTAGGATACCATCAGAAGAATCCGCAGTATGACGATGAGATCAAAATCTGCCTCCCAGAGTGCTTGACACTAGACCATCATCTCCTTTTCACGTTTTTTCACGTCCACTGCAAAAAATTGCAGCCTAGTCAGCCACAGCAGGAAATTGTTGGGTATGCAGTCTTGCCGATTCTTGAAAAAGATGAGACTATTATGCAAGACGGAAAGTTTGCCGTAAACGTTATTCCTGCTCCCGTTCCAACAAAGTCGTCGGCATCAGGTGTTGTTCCGCTTTGCAATGGTTATGTCACTGCTGCTCGAGAGGCGATTTTAGACAATACCAAGACAGTGTTTACATGCCGCGGTCGCGTTGTGTCTTCAATTCACAGCCAAGACAGCGCTGTTGCCGCGTTTCTCAATCCGTTTCATAGCAGTCGAAGATTCGACTATAATAGCAAGGAAGAAACCATCCTTGGCCGGTTAGTGGGCCTCAATCAGAGCAATGCAGTGAATGTACGCTACTTTTTCTTTACGATTGCCAAATTTGTTCTCGGATATCTACGATATGGAACCTCGATTGTGCGGTGGTCAGCCTTTCGGACCCTTCTTGCCACCATGGAAAAGACAAGCTGGAATCCAAGAGGATCGTTAAAGATTCACGAAATGAATCGAGTACTTCATGACTTTGTCCACTTTGTCTTTGACGAGACATCAATCGAAGACCCACATGGACTTCAGTCCCTTATCAAAAATGTAGCTAAAAGCGAACGTTACTCTGTTTATAGTGCGCTGCTTGAAACATGGCTGAATGTGCTGAATAACAAGGCGTCGGTTGGAGAGAACTCCGACACAAAGCGAATGTCACTGATGTATTCAAATGTTCTCTTGCAGCTCATTTTAAAATCCATGGCAATGAGTTTGCTGGATCAAGGCACCAACTTGAGCGACAATGCAACGAAGTCATTACCGATGATACTCGATCAAAATGATGAAGTCATGCTGGAGCGCCTACTAAATGAACTCGTCGCGTGTGCTAGTGATACGACAAATGGTTTGCTACTACAAAAGGAAATTAATCGCAGTGTTGCATACTTTTGTCGAGGAGCATTTCTCGTCGTAAAGAATGCTTTTTCTGCTCGAGTCATTGACCGATATATTAAAAGAATCGACGTTCAAGGAGATGCAAATAGCCTTCGTCATATCTGGCTCCCATTTCTTCATATCTTGGTAGATTTCGAATATTTTCCCACTGTCAATGGCGCTATAGAAGAAAGTACTGGCAAAACACGAGCATGGCTTGCCAAAGCTGTCTCTGAAACGCTTTTGCGTATTATTGACTCTCAAAGCGAGCAAAAAATACGCATTGATAGTGTTCAATTGTTGCGAAGGATGTTTGTGTCGCAAGTGTATAATCCTCGCTTTCAAAGCTCAAAACATCAAGAAATGATCGCTCTTCTATACTATCCTTTGTTTCCCAGCTTTGCTCGATTCACGACGCCCGGCAAATTGCTATCAAAAAGTTTGCTTACTTTTGGCGATCGTGCGAGTGGGGGGTTAAGTGCTGAAAGAAAATCCGTATTCATTCTTCAGAAAGAGATGATGGCATGTATAGGCCACCTCCTGTGCAGTGTGTCAAACTCTCAGCTGCCACTTTTTTTTCAACCAGATCAAGGTCAAGTCTCTTCACAAGAGCGTGGAGTGCAAGTGGACGAGACTGAGGCACTTGTCTATTACCACTGTATCGTCAAAAAAGTAAGTTTATCAGGTCATGCTCGAATACATTTTTATTGTAGCTGACGCACAAATTATCTCAATGTAGCAAATCTTCAAAAACGTTTCAAACAACGAAGCAGTTGCTTATTACTGCGAGAATGATTGTGACGATCAAGTTTTTGCGTATGAAGAATCCAGGGTTCACGCCAGCTTGGCCTTAATACAACGATTGCTGGAAATATTCTTGAGTCCGGACTCGTCAAAAACGACAAAGGAACAACTTTGGTGTCAACTCCTTTCGCCAGACTTGAGTGCGACTGACAACGAAACAGGGCTGTCTCTGCTTGAAAATCGACTTGCAAACCGCCACGGTCTTCATCGTCGAGCAGGGGGTGGACTCGAATCCTCAATCAAAGCTATCCCAGCTGACAAGGTCAGTGAAACAATTCAAAATGCCACGGACAGAGACAAGTCGCTTCCACGTAATCGGACCAAGCAATACTCTATCTCTCAGCAGCGACAAGCCGTGTTTAACACTGGATCGGAAGAGAAAGGAGCTTCAGCGACTACGGATGAAAAGCAAAACGGGAACCATGAAGAAGAAATTGCTGCTTTACAGCACGCGGTAGCACAAAGTGCACTTCGAGTGCTTCAGACTGCTGTTAATCGATACGAGAACGTCATTCGACTGATCGAAGTGGTCTACAAACCTCGTCTTGGAAAGTCATATTGCCCTAATACAGCTGACAATGTCGCGGTAAAAGCTATATCGACAAACCAAGCGTTCGTTCTTCTTGGCTTCATCACCGAGCTATTGTTCCAATTGCTGCATCGATCAAGCAGCATTAAGTATTTAGTTGGCGGTCTTGAACACGAAACCAAGACCCAAATGGAACACCAGATAGAAGATCGCAAGACCAGTGGTAAGCACGACACAGAAACGTGCTTTGTAAGCACTTTGCTGCAGTACTTGCACTTGTTCGTTTCGCGCTTTGCAGTGGCTTTGTTCGCAGCTCGTATCCCTGGCCTTCCTCTACCTTATGACCAATGTTGGCTCCATTTGATCATGACAATTGCAGCTACGGCAAAAAAAGCTTCAGTGCGACACCATGCAGCCATGCTGATCAGCCAATTACTCACAGTGTGCTATGAACAAACGGGGAGTTTTCTTCTTGTTAAGGCACCAATCCTTAGGGTCCTGACAGCATCCTTTTTCCCATCATCGAGCGAGCCCCTAGCGTCGACGATCTCCACTACCTCTATAAGAGATCTGTTAGACAAAATGCGTGCACTTGCAACAAACTTGTGTGACAGTGTCATAAGTCTTCCACCGAGTTTCCATCTCCAATTTCTTGAGCTCTTGAATGATCTTACGACCAAAGTTCACACGTTCGACCGCTGGCATGGTGCGTTTCAAGACCCCGATGGAGCTCACGACGTGGAAGAGATTGAAGAAGGAATCGATCACGTCATTCAGGACATTTCCCCACATTGGCTTTTAGAAGAGAAACTGATTTGGATCAACGCTTTGCTTCGTCTTCATTTGCGTCGAAACGCGTTTGCTGAAGCCGTTTGCTGTAAAATGATGGCTATTGAATGCGTGCAGCAGACGAAACTGGAGAACGATCCGTCAATTAGTTCGTACCTTACTCGAATTCGTCAATGGATTGTACGTGAGCTTTTCGTAGCACGTGGCTACGCTGAGCGAGCCAATTGGATTGGAAAAGAATTATCAATTTGCGAACACTTGCTAGTGCACTTAAAGCAGCAGCGGCGTTTTCATGAATACCAAGAAATGCTCCGATGCATTGATGTGCTAATCGGAAAACTAGTCGAACGACAAGATCCTGGAGGAGGTCAGCACAATAACTCGACCTTTTCGTTTTACCGAGTACGTTATGCTGGTGGTTGCGTGTCCGCTTTAATTACAAAGAACGAATTCATCTACAAACGAGGAAAATTCATGTCACTTGGCGAGTTTGTAATTGAGATGAAAACAATGCTTTGTACCAAATATCCACAATGTGAGCGTGTCGACGTCGTGCTGGAGCCAAATCCTTTGGTTAGCAGTGAGAGCAACCCCAATGTCATATTCCTGCGCGTCACGACGGTTGAAGAAGCTCATGCGGAAGAGTTATTGCATTTAAGAGCCACAAATTTGCAAAGTTTAAATTGGCAAGTGGCGTTCAAGTTCGCCGTGCCTTTCACACGTGGTAGCTCGTCAGCCTACGGCAAGACTTCTGACCAAATGAAACGCATCACATACCTATCGGTAACACGTGCATTTCCATGTCATCTGCACCGTCAACGCGTGTGTATGCGTCATGAAGAGCTACGAAGTCCTATTGAAAATTCGATGGATGACATTCACAAGCGTTGTGGTCTTTTACGAGCGGAAATTGACAAAGAAAGCGTCGGCAAGACTGATTTAAAGACGTTAACCATGGTGTTAAAAGGTAGTGTAGACACACATGTGCACGGAGGTATTCCAGAAATCCTCGAGTCTTTCCTCGCGGATAATTCATCACACCTAGTGAACGCCGAAGGTCGCAATTTAAGCAGCCACGACAGTTTACAGAAACGTCACGAGCTAGCAAATCTCCTTGTCGATTTTGCTCAATTGTGTTGGCAGTGTCTTCTTATCAGTCGAGAAGCTTACCGTCGCTCGAGCCAGCCCAATTCTCCGCATATCCCGGTTCCAGCTGCTCTCATATCGACAGAAATCTTTCTTCCCCATCACTTTGATCTCGATCAACTGGACGCCACAAACGAAACCTTTTTACCCCCTCCTCAACCAGAGATTGATCTCTTCTCATCCAAAGTGCCTGTGTCACCACCGCCAGAAACGGAGTCATTGCCTCTTCCTCTAGCTAGAGTGTCTCCTTTACAAACAGAATTTGAACGCAGTTTTGCGTCGATTGTGGACCAACTCATGACCCAAATTTCCTTCAAGTACAAGAACGTAGCCAATCTCGTGCGTCTTCAGCAGCAAACTATTGGCCTTAATGTTCCTCCGTCTTTTTTAGCCCCAGCACCGGTATTACCCGTATCAGATCATATTCACTGAGTAAGATCAATTAACACAAATGGAATTTGCATTTTGCTAATTTTGTTTCTGTGCACAATGTGTAGGTCTATTTGCTTAATTATTACCGCCTATTTGCCGCCGCAAAGCAACATCTCTTTCGCTTGATTGATCTTTGTGGCTAAAAATGTTGAGCCGCCCGTGTCTGGATGGTTAAGGATCAGTAGCTTGCGGTGTGCGTTGCGAATTCGCTCCTGTGACGCACTCTCACGTACGCCCAAAATGAGTGCGGCCTCCCGTCTCGTCATCTTTTCTTCAAAAGGACCATCGTAGAAATTGCGATATTTCCACGAACTTGATTTATCGCTCTTCGGTCGATTCTTGTAAGCCTCCCACACCTGTAGTGCGTACTTGGCGCTCAAAGCGACGCCGGCGACGCCTAATCCAGCAATTAGCGCTGTATTCTCCCGCTGCGGAGATGCGTGAAAGGCACGCTGGTTCGTCAATTGCGATCGTTCTTGACATTCAGAGGATGTGGAAGCACTTAGGGGTAGATGACACGTCTGCACAGAGCGGGACGAGCGAACGAGTCGCCGGACGAGGGACATTCTGCGTTGGGGTGACTGGAGGAAGAAAAGTGATGGGCGTACCTATAATTTTATATGTGTGCGTCTTATTAATAAATATAGTCTACAAATTGATAGAGATATTGATGCATCCGCTCTCTTGGATTTGATGAAGAGGTCAAATAGCCAATCACAACTCGTCCCATGTTGCAGCTTATAAATACACACAGCCCAACATGGTCCTTACTTTAATATTTGCTGCTATATATCATGCTACGCAACATGTTGTTTCGGACGCAGCGTCAAGTCACCAAAGCGGTTGTAGTGGGGGCTCGTCAATGTGGAGGAAGCATTGCCAGCGCTTTTTCGGTTATGCCTATGCCCCTCACTATCCTGACGGAAGAAGAAGAAATGTTTAAGAAATCGGTGACTCGCTTTGCTGCCGACGTGATTGAACCGAGTGTTCGTACCATGGACGAAGCAGGCGAGATGACGCCGGAAGTGATTAAAGGGCTATTTGGTAATGGGTTGCTTTCGGTACAGATACCGATGGAATACGGTGGAGTGGGGGCGTCATTTATGAGCTTAATACTTACAATCGAGGAGCTTTCTCGCGTCGACGCGAGTGTTGGTCTCTTGTGCGATTTGCAGAACACCGTAGTGAGCAATGTTTTTTTACGTTACGGTACTGAGGAACAGCGTCAGGAATACCTTCCTCGTCTATCTACAAACATAGTCGGAAGTTTCTGTTTGACTGAAGCTGAGGCTGGTAGCGACGCCTTTTCCCTCAAGACGAGAGCTGACGCTTCGGCAGATGAAAGTTATTACACGTTAAATGGCGAGAAAATGTGGATTAGTAATGTTGCGCACGCTGACGTATTTCTGGTTATGGCTACCGTGGATTCGTCCCTAGGTTACAAGGGCATTACATGCTTCATTGTGGAGCGTGGCACGCCTGGTCTTTCATTTGGGCCACCAGAGAAAAAGCTTGGACTGAATGCATCATCTACGTCTTCCGTCATTCTTTCGGATGTTAAAATTCCAAAGGAAAAAGTGCTGGGTAAAGTGGGTCAAGGTTACGCTATTGCTATTGGCCAGTTGAATGAAGGTCGCATCGGCATTGCAGCGCAACAGCTTGGGATTGCAGAGGGAGCTTATCGTCATGCGATGCCTTATCTTTTTGCGCGAAAGCAGTTTGGTCGTGTAATTGGCGACTTTCAGGCCGTGCAACACCAATACGCAGAATTGGCAGTCGATCTTGCAAGCGCTCGACTGCTCATTTACAACGCCGCTCGGCTTAAAGATGCTGGTCATGAATTCGTCAAGGCATCTTGTATGGCCAAGCTACACGCGTCGCGCGTGGCAGAGCGTACGTCATCGAAGTGCATTGAGCTACTGGGTGGTGTGGGCTTTTCGAAACAGTTACTAGCCGAAAAATTTTACCGGGACTGCAAAGTCGGCACGATTTACGGCGGCACAAGCAACGTTCAGCTAAGTACTATCGCCCGGTTGATCAAGCAAGAACTTGTCTAAGATTAATGAAGTGATTGTACTTTCTAACTCGTGCACTTACGGTAATTGACATGTTTGTTTACACATTTTGGACTTTATCGTCCAATAGACTAGTCGACTGACATGCTACCAGTATAGATATTTTGAGTAATATATTCAGAAACCGTAACAAAGATATCTTTTGTTTCACAACAAACGACAGAACAATCGTCCGACGTCTACTCTGCCAAGGAGGAGAATAAGGAGTGGGCTAACACGTGGGTCAAACTGAAGCAACTTTCCCAGTACTGAAGTCGAATTTTTCGTAGATACGACCCAAGTGGCCTCACAAGTCAATAATGGCACGAATCCCATGAAGCTTGACAGCACAGCTTTCTCAAAGTGGCGATCCTGTCAACCACATGATTTCAGTGACCTCATGTCAGCCAGAATGGGATCGTATCGCTCGCCAGCAACGATCTTTGATGCCATTAGTATACTTTGCCGACACGACCGCCAGTGCAAAGTATTCGAGCGTCGGTGGGGAGTCCAAAGTCTGTAATCTTGCACTCACCTTGACTCAACAGTACGTTCTCTAGCGACAAGTCTCAATGAGCGATTTTCATCCTCGAGTGAAAATAGTCGACGCCTTTTAATACTTGGCTTACCTGCGATAAATTTCGAGCTTTGCTTAATAATTTGATGTGGCGAGCCTCGACACTACAAGACAAATCTTCTTCACACAATTCGTTTACAAGGTGTAACATTTATTATTGACAAAGTAACGTTGCAATGACTCCCAATTACCACTAACGTTGCTACCCCGCGCTCCTGTTGAAACGAGCTGTCAACCTTCCTTCTGTACGGGACTTAAATGCGAGCTACCGCTGCTTTTGCAAACAAAATGCACAAGAATTGCATGATTACGCAGGTTGCACTCGAGCACTTCGCCATGCAGCCCAACACTGAGCCGCCGACGAACGTACAAACGAGCAGGAGTGTTCATTGTTGTCCAAAAGTCGGTGGAAGATGAACGTGAAAACGAGTTGTGCCTCCTCGTCTGATGGCAGGTTGACGGACGGACTGGCGTCAGTCGTATTCGCCCGCGTTACGACATCAGGGACACGTTTCCATCGGCAATTGTGTAATGTCCTCTGCTTTCATGGCTTTCGTCGAACACGACCTCTTGAGAAATTCGAATGCGCGGTTCGGCGCGGCCGGTTAGTCTTTATACTGCACCTCGTCGTTTGCTTCTACTAACCTAATTTTTCCAGAAGACCTTTATTTTAAGAAAGAAAGTTGTTTGAAAGTATTGTCGCAGTATGGTCGTAGTTATTTAATGAAGGTAGGATAGGCTCCACCTGCCGCCGAAATGTTACGATCCTAAATTGCTGTGCCAAACACGACGACATTAAATAAAAATCCGAAAATTGTCGCGACTACATTCATTGCGATTAAATAAATGTCTGATCTGGCATGTGAGCTCAGTGCATGCGTTCGATCCGCACTGCACAAGCGTAAGCTCTTTTTTCGTCTAATAAAAGAAATGTCCCGCGCCTGATCCTTGAGGGAACGAACTGCAATTCACCGGCGCTCGCATCGTCGGCGCAACGTCCACTCGGCCGCGTTTGAGCATGGGCTCGTTCTCATTTCCAAAGTGGCTACTCGTGCGGGTTCTAGACGTTTGTGTCGAGATTTGCGGCGAAAAGGTCATCATACCAGGCGGTGCATTCCACGCAGTGCCGTTTGGAGCGCTCAATCCCCTCTGATAGTTGCCAAAATCGTTCATTGTTATGCCACCTGCTAGACCGTCCTGTCCAGAAATTGGCTGCTGTGCCTCATCGTCTTCCAGTAAGAGCCTCAGTAGCTCTTGCATCATTGCCAGCTCCTCGGCATTAAACCCTGCAAAAAACACTTCCATCGCACTCAATGCTCTCGCCCTCAGTTCGAACAGCAAAAAAGAGAAATGGCGAAAAATACGCGCTGCCACTCCTTTGCGGCAGAACGCCTACTCTTTTCTTTCCCATCTGAAAGAAAGCTGCAAGAAGGCGACGACAGATGCAAAGCTTATTAATAACGAAACAGGTGGCAAGATCCAAATCACAGGGATGACGTGCGAGAGAGGTCTTCAAAAGTCTTCGATTCGAGACTACACAACGCCACGGTAAGTGCTTCACATCGTCTCATCGAGTGGAAAAAAGTAAAAAAAAATTAGACCCTAAAATTGCATCCCCCATCTTCAGCGGCACTTTCTATATTTACACGTGTAAAGGATGTTATTATTTGAAGAAAACAGGTGCAGTTGATGCAATAGTGTATACTTTTAAGCTGCCACCATTAACGCTTATCGGTTCCTTTTTTGGAACAAAAGCGCTTCACCAATTGCTGTAAATTTGATTGAGGAATGTCACTGGCTAATTAACATGGACGTAAGGAAGACCAATCTCGTAGGAAAGTTGAAACAATTTGATGAACGAGTTAAAGTGCCGACTAGGATTAACAACGAGGAAGGGTCGAATTTCTGCAAGCAGAAATCGCCATATCGTCAACATTTGGGACGGCCACAGATTACTGCACCATCACCGGCACAGCGAGCGGCGAAAAGCATCTTAAAAATACAAGAGAGGTTGTTACGGCTTGATAGCAACTGGTTGGAGAATAGACTTAGTGACACTTCAAAGGCTACAACGCAGCTGCAGCGACCCGTTCACAAAGCAGGGACTCACTCGCAATCGAAGACCACTGAGTTATCACTAACAACTACGATTATTGAAACTTTTAAAGTGTGTCCTCGTGAAGCAAAAACATTTAGTTTAAAGAGAAAGAAGAAATGCATGTCGACTTATGAAGAGTATCAGCTTGCAGAGAAGCAGGAACGACTTGCAAAATGGCTCACAGTAAATTCCAAGACTGATAGCTTTATCGGACACAATGTAGACGCTGCAATAGATATTTCTTCACTTTGCTCTGTGGAAGTGAAAGCTCGAATACAATCGACAGTGCAACGTTAATCTCCGCTTGGATCGGAAGCGAGACTTTGGGAAGATCCTGTACGCTTGTTACTTGCAGCTGAGATGACGAGCGAGTCGGTTTTCGGTGGCGCCTTACCGACACGATCCTTGGCCTTTCATTCAACGAATTTCTCTCTCGGGTCTGTGCCAAAGCATGACCTTTTTTTAAATAACGAGAATGGGCTTGTATGTACAGCACCCACACAGATATAAAGTGAATTACGCCCTTTGGACGTAGGTAACTCACCCTTGACGAATACCCCACTTTCGGCTTATGCCCTAACAATTTTTTAATGGTGCCCACAATCAAGTCACGAAAGGTGCTATGAGAGATGCGCTAAGCTGCATTCGTCAAACACTTCTCACGTCGCAGGCTCGACTAGAAATTTTAGTTGGCTCTCACCCATTGGATCATAAATATCCAGTGAAAACGCATAATTGCGTAACGAGGTTGCAATGCTATTGCCGGGCGCACCATCGCCACCGAATACGCTGCTTGTTGCTTCTTCAACGACAATGCCGTCAATGGCATAATTGTAGGCAACTGCTTAAGTCATCAAAAGTTGCTAACAAGCAGGTAACTTCTATCCAGCGTCACTAAAAGATTTGGTACACTCATGTCACACGCGTACGCAGCGCTGTGCAGATCCCGCGCTATTTTCGCATGATTGAGCATCGGAAGACTCTGTCGTTTTCAGCAAATTGGTCGACTATTGCTAGCGCAACATACACTTCTGCGCCAAGTGAAGACTCGCCGACAGAACATTGTGATCACTTAAAGTCTTTGGCGTCGTCGCTGTGCTCAAGTTGGGCTCGCCATCTAGCTCATACCAGCTTGTGGAACATACTCGACGTGCTCGAGAAGATGTATATGTTGCTGAATAGCTACGCGAAATGACCATTCACTCTTGTGACTTCAGCGCCTTTCAAGGCTTAGAAGCATTTTATCAAAATCTAATCGAGAAAGATGAGCAAGGGTCGACAATTTCGAAAATTCTCAAAGTTTTTTATGAAGAGCTTCAATTGCTTGCAAGTTTTTCATCTGTCCCAAATCCACAAGGTGTCCGAGAATTTGTTGGCATCTGCCCTTGGTCGACAGTCGTTTGAAAGAGGATTAAGAACTGTTATACGTGGTTGTCGCGTCGACGACAAATGCTGTGGCGGACACTTGTGACGTATTCGAAGGAAGATTATGTGGCTCAGATGTCGCCGTTACGAAAGCGCCGGCATGACCTGGCACGACAACAACTTATAGTTGCTTTTGAACGACTGGTTACTTCTTTCTTGCGTGTTATGTTCCGTCCCATCAATAGGAAGACGAATGTACCACGATATGCGAATAAAAGGTGCTTTGAGCCTTCCGGTGCATTACGTGAGTTTAATACGCACAGCAAATGTGCACCAGCTCGAGCATGGGCAGAATTGGAAAGGGCGGCACTGAGCAGTGATGTGCAATTTGCTCGTCGCTACAAGTGGCCTTTTGCAATGCAATTACACGACGTTTTTATTTTCACGTACGCAATCGAGCCGGAGGCAGCTTTTGTGCATCATTTTCAAAGCTGGAAGGCATTAAGACCGCTTGTTGCTGCGTTGGTGGTTTGTGCTACAGGCGATCGTCGGAATGGCGTCCCGCCGTTGGATCTCGCGGCTAGGTTACAATATATCGATGGTGGCAGCAAGCTACTTATGCAAGCTGTCGAAGAACAACTTGTGCGGTGGATCGAACTCGTTAAAGTAAGTGAGACTGAAATAGTGAGGCCGACATTAGAGAGCTCTGGGTATAAAAGTTGCTGACTTCGTAAGGACGATTTGCATCTGGTTTATAAGAACACGTGGAAGAGACTTTCGGATTGGTGGCATCAATTTTTTGAGCATTTGAGGCAGAATAATCGTTGCGGACCCGTACGAAATGACGTTTGGTTGGACGTTAAAACAGTTTTTCGTGGTAATGGTGGCAGCGGTACCACCATTACCACAAAAATCTGTTTTGCTGCAGTCTTGGATACGACGCCCAATATTCGGGCGTCACGAAGCGAAGTCAGCTCAGCGAACATCTACAAGTCAGTTTTCGACAGCGGTAAGTACCGCATCGTGCCTGCTACATGTTAGCAAGAACAGTCACGCTACGCTGCTTATACGAAAGTATATATAAATCAGGTTTGATCATTTTGTGGGCTCCGAGCGTATACTCTCGAAACTTCAAGCAGATGTCATTATTTGTAAGCATTCAAGTGGCAGGATTTTCTATAATTATATAAGAAGACATTATATTGAATTAATAATATGCGACATAATAAAGAACTTGTGTAATATCCTTTTGGCACAGCCATATTGTGAATGCAAAAAAAATAATAATAAACAAAGGAAGCGAAAGCCATGTTCTGTACATACAAAAAAATGGAAATGTATCATATGTGGGAGGCTATTATCTTCGTTGTTTCGTGAGTAGGGATATAATTGCCAAACACTCGGAATCAGATAAGCTTTTATTGCAGTAAAGCGACCTTATGATCGACTTTCTCCAGCAAATTTTGTCAACTTTGTTACGCTTCGAGAAATTGTGCAGACGGCAATGGCTTCATTAAGCTAGCGACCACAATAAATCATCTGTCAACTGTTGGCTCTCAACCTGACTTTTGCGCTCAGTTCATACGGTCGTTATAACATTGCCAACTTTGAGCAAAAGTTATTTCAACTTCGTACCGCCACCTTTAATTTTCGGTATAATTGGTGCAATGTAACAGGAGGTCACATAAAATGGACTTTTTGTAAAGTGTATTATCAGCGTGCTTAGATGGATATAATCCCCAACTGTATTCCAGAGCAAATAATCATTAAAAGGACAAAAAATATTAAATGACATTATTATTACAATGCAATAATTTGCATGCGATCCACTTAAGGCCGAGAAAAGGGAATAGTTGTTCACCAGAACACCTTATTTCTTCCAGCACGCCTTCTCAGTGAAATGTCTGCGAACTTGTTACTTTTGGTAGTACATTAGTCAATACTAAGCCCACGCGGGTAAAATACATTATAAACATTCGCACAGGTCCCGGAATGGGTACAACAACCTTCTCGTTTTTCTCGTGCAAGCAGTTCGCACTTATCAAAAGACTTCCTGGCTTCTGTGGACCTAAAAGGCGGCTGTTTCGAGCAGCTGAAAAGCGTCAAGGCATTCGAGTTTTACGAGCGAAGTACTTGACTTAACGGTCGGACAACACAGACTCAAGTAATCCTGGTGGTAGCACCTACTAAGGTGATAAAGCTTAAGATCTGATTTTTGAAGAGTAGATAAGTCGGAATCTTCTCCTCTTTGATAGAGGGAGCCACTTACGCGGCTTTTTACCCGCAAATTAATGTGTGTGTGGCACTCGCGCTCTCTGACCTGAGAGGCCAAGCTAAAAGCTGAGCACTCACCTGTAAAAAAATATCGGTATGTTCAGCATAAAGGAAGGATTGAATGTAACATTTGATCCAATAAGTGCTGAGTTACACGCTTGATTTAGATCGGAAGACGTGAACTTCACAAATGTGTTAGTTCGTTAAGGGACTCTCAGACCTCAATCTTTGAGGCGCCTCTCTCAGAACTTATTCCGGCGACTGAGCTCGTTTAAGGTTGACCTTCCCTGCACTCGAGTCTTTAAAATACAGTTAAAAAGTGCCTCGTCAAACGGTCTCCAGGAGAATTATAGCCACAGGCAAGATTATTCTCCAGAAGCTACTAGATGAACAGCTCCTTCTTTTGAAGCGCAGATTTGTGATACCGAGTCAGCGAGCTCATTTTAACGGAATTGATTACTGCCAAGCAAAAAAAACCGTCTGTTGCTTTGGCTTCAGTAGCAAAGGCTACGCGTCCTTTAAAAAGCCACCGGGCTGGATCTTGTCTCGTCTATGGAATTTGAAGGACCATTTAATGGTGGAATCCGTGTCTTCAGAGTCAGGAAAATGCTGGTGACCAGTAAAGATACTTTAGGCTTCATTTCGGATGTGTGTGGCGTAAATACCGTAGTTTTTGTTGTTTGATAGTTTGGCATTAAAAGTAGCAGCGGTGAATTACTGGTTGTACTCGCAAGGATATACAAACACGACACTGATGCGTCGCAAATTATCGCACGCCGACAAACAACAACGTTCAGGCAAAACAGTCTGAGTGGTACTATAACGAGTATTTTGCATCAATTAAGCGCTTTTGATTGGACCGGCTAGCGGAGCAATTCCAGACGCTTTTAATGTTTTTAAGGCCTGTCTTTACATTCTTGAGACTTCGACAGTAGAAAGTCATTTCTTTTTGTATACATTTACAAGTATGACTTGATCCTGTCATGCTGTGCTCAGAAAAGCAGAAGCTCTACATGGATTTGTAGAAAAAAGCCAGTAGTAAATTCCACACAGCAAAGCTTCGTTGATTAAGGTTCTCACCTCTGTCGTTCGTGAGGCTCTTTTAGAGGGAAGCCTTGTCCAATACAAGTCCTAAAAATTGTAGAAGGCAAATCGAAAAGACTGATGCTTATGCAAATGAAGACGTGACAGCGTGTTCAAAAAACGTTTGCATTTAAAAAGACAACTTTCGTTAGCGGCAATGGCTTTCAAAGGAACATCGCTCCAAAGGCAACCTCAACTGCGTGTGGCAAAGTTCTGCAAGCGGGTAGCCTAAGCCCGTAGATCACGATGGGTAATACAGCTGCTCAGATGAGTAAGATTGTACCACAAAACGCAAAAAGTAAAGCTCGAGAAATGAGTAGTATACGTCATCAAGATATAGTGTAGCACAGGCTGACAGGTGATTGATGTAGTTCTTACAGGCGCGGCCCCGCTAAACGAAATTACGATTGCGACACAAAAGCAATCCTTTGGTATCAAGGATAGTTCGTGGCTGACGTATAGATCCATCCTCAGAAGAGAAGTTAGCAGCTCAATGCACAGCAAATGCGCTTCGATTTGAGGCACTACCAGTGGCGTCAAAGTAACTGAATCTCAAAACCTTAGGGCATTAAAAACCTTATCGTGAGTCACAAGTGGTGATTTCAAAAGATTATGTCGTTTTTAGGATATAAATGCATTTTTTGGTTAGAGACGTTATTGTCTTATATCAGCCTTATAGGTAGCGAATATTGCAATTGAACGTAGAGTTTATGAAAAAGCGAAGCTAGTATAGGGTCGCTTCTAAGAGGATCTCATATCTTTTTGACTAACTTTTTTATGCAAGATGATGTGTGAACTCGTCGCGAACTTTCTTTTGTTTGCAAGTAGCTCATGGTGGAGTCTCCCTCAAGCTAAAGTCAGGATGTGCTGACGCGGTATAATATGCTCTATATGATCCCAATCCACTACCACGATCTATTTTCCTGCCAGGATCATGTGTTTTTAGTGATAAAAATGGAGTCCAATAATGCTTGATAACTGCTGCTTTTTGGAAAGAAAAATCTGTATTGAGCTATCCGTATACAACTTGCTCTTTAAAAGAAAACTTTTGTCGTCCAAAACTGGCACGAGAATATGGAAAACCAAAGATCTTGGCTGGGTCTTTGTCTTTTTTAAAAAGAAATACTTTGATTCAAGCATGGAGAGCTGGCTACCGCGTAAAACAAAACTTGCTAAGTCTGACAAGAACAAAGTTTCTGACGCGCTCGACAAGAATAGTCACGTTTAATACAGCCAAAAATCGCAACTATTTAATTTGAATCATTCTTTGTGCCTGGGTAATCGGGATCGACGCACACTGTGCCATCAAGCAACGCAATAAAGCTGTCGAGACTTCTTCTTTTCTTGTACCTTCGTCTGCCGATTCCGTGAGAAACACAGCTTAAGAACATTTTCATAGTCGATCTACGATAACTCTTTCTCTCAAACTACGCAAAGTCACACGCGGAAAAAATATGATTAGCTGCAGCTCACACTTTGACGACAGTCGTGAAGCGGTAATTCTTGACATGATGGAGCTGATGATTGTAGCAATTTTCTAAGCGTACCAAAGGTGTTTAAAAGACTTCCACGGGTCTCGAATAGCGAGATAGTCGCGGCACTTTAAAAAAAATCTTGGCACGCATAATATCACCC
Organism: Plasmopara muralis; assembly: GCA_003676415.1. Classification (NCBI taxonomy): domain Eukaryota; phylum Oomycota; class Peronosporomycetes; order Peronosporales; family Peronosporaceae; genus Plasmopara; species Plasmopara muralis. The sequence goes on along the minus strand of RCHQ01000160.1, from coordinate 20,995 downwards.
CTGCTTGACATTGCACTTTACTAGAAAGTACCGCTGACTATGACAATTAAGAGCACCAGAGAAGGTCACATCTGTCCCTGCTTTGCACTTTCTTTACAAAAAGGAGCAGCCCCAGCGCGAGCAAGTGTACGCGCCCAAAGTATATCTCAAAATCAGCCCTGGCAATCAGACCGTGGCTTCTTTGGGACACCTTGGACCCTTATGATCCTTGGGGTGGAAGCGGCCTCTTTTGTTCGAAGGATCTACGAGTTTTACAGCTAGGTCATATGCTGAGCGTCATAGCACGAGCTCTCAGAATTGCATCAGAAAGTTACTTGCCTTCCTTTTAAGTTAAATGCTTGTTCGGCCACAATGAGCACGAGTCCTTGGTACATCGGTCTTGTGTTGGTGGCTATAAACAACAGATACGCACGATTACGAAAACTAAGACGCCGGTATGACCCGTGTCTCACGCATGGTCTGCCACTACACAATAACTACTGCTGTGTGAGTGCGCTGAGGTAACTCGCCGGAAAAATTCAGAGTGGAATGGTGCGGAGGTCAAAAATTTCGCAATTTTCACCGAATTTTTGCATTTGAGCACCAAACGGAAAGTGGTGAGCAGTTCATGCTTGTAATAAGCTGGGCAGTAACACAATACATCTGATCCGAAGGAATAATGTGTCGCTTACCAGCATTTCCGAGTGCACATTTTGTAGTGCACCGGATTTGATGGATGTCGGCTACTAAATTCGAAAAAAGACGAGTATGCTTACCACGGCAGTTAGCACACGTATGACGTAATTCTAGAGCGATTCCACAGAGCCCATCGATTCAAAGAATTTTCGGTAATGTGCTTGTTTTTGGGGTATTTTGGGTTGAAAATTCATTCGATCCCAGAATTGGCTTTCCGTTTGAGCCGTGGTGATGACAATTGTGAGAGTATTTGTATACCGGACGCAAGCCATTATTGTCTCTGGTATATCGCGACATCGAGTTAATTCCTCAAGTAGAATTCCATTCAGTGCTAAAGCACGCGCATAGTCGCCGTAAAGTTGCGCTGAAGCATATACCACTTCCAACCCGGCTCTTTTCATGGATGCCGAGAAAAAAATGACCGTCCAAACGCTTTCACGGCTCGCGAAGCATAAGAGCATACTACTTGAAGACATAACCTGGCTCGGACAAATCAAAATTATCCGACCGTTTTCAAGAAAATGAGGCGATTCCTCACGGATAGGCAGCTATTATCGGAACCTGATGATGAGCGAGTCACTTAGCCCCTCGCCCTAAAGCGTAGGCGATTTCGGCCACTAGGCCCATTCGTTGAATGCACATTTTTTTTCTCCTTGAGTTTAACCTCTACCGCCTAGTCTCAAGGGTGTCGTCGTCAACACAGTCGCCTGGCTCCCTGTCTCTTCGGCCGGCCTTTTTTTGCATGAACGATGAGTTCGATGACAGGTCTGGGGTGTAGACCTGGGAGATGTGGCTGTTTAAACACGTCGTCATTAATCTGAAGCATGAGTGATTGTCAGAGCGCCCTGGCGCTCCTTGCTATATACGTTACCCAAAGCGGAGGTGAGAACGAGCGATAGGCGCGCGCTCCCCGCCGGGCTCTTGTAGAGGCTTTCTTGCCCTAGCGGTTCAGTGACCGGCGAGCCTTATAACATATATAATTCGCCTTTTCATAGGCCAGATGCAACTTTTGCTGCGTATGGTAAGCGCAGCCGTTGTTGTAGGTAAATCCTTTTCGGCAAGCACGTATGTTGCGATTGAGATTTAGGCAAAGCCTATAGCCTGCGACCTACAAGTGCGCATGTAGTGGCACGTAAGCGGTGCTTGTGAAAAGTAGCAGGCTGCATGCGGTACATTTGGAAGCCAAAGAAACCTTCTTGGAATTTGGTTCGGTGACACTGCTCCTGCTTGTTTATCTTCATGACCAAGCCTACCTTTCGTATGGTAGTCTAAGAGTGACGATTAACACTCATATAAGTCGATTAAATCAAATCCAAATCTTGGTGGTAAAACTGTAATTTTACATAAAGCCGAGCGTTTGATCTATATCTGGCTTCCCGTCGAAAGTAGTCTTAACTTCTGGTGCACAACAAGCACCAGTCTGCATACCAAAATTCGTCGAAGGGTACAAAACTGCATGTAATCTCTCAGCCCAAATTGCAGAGTTAACTTCAAAAATGAGCATAGTAAAATGAGAATTATAACATTGTAAGAAATTACCAGTTATTGGACTAAAATTTGTTGCATACGTCGATCACCTTAAGACAGGGGCCTTTGGAAAAAAATATCGTATATTTCCTGCACGTCTCCTATGTGCATCGACCAAACAAATCAGCAGCTTCTACTGTATTAAGGACAATGAACATGACAACTACTCGCGCAGCTGGCTTATCGGTCTTCCTGTCCTGTATTTGGCGCCAGCGAAGTTTACGCGAGAAGAAACAGGAACGGTAACGTTCTGGGGCGAGGCCCAATCTCGAGCACGACCATGTGGCTAAGTGCAATCGCTTCAGAAGAATATATTGATTAATTGACCGGTCTACAGTGATGAACAGACTGGTTATTATCTCCTCAGTTTCGTGGCTTGTGCGAGAAAGTAGAGCCAAATGTATAGATTGAATCCTGTTTTGGTACATAGCCGATAGAAACATTGTGATTTGGAAGAACAAAAGCCCGAATGGATGTTTAGCCTTTTTTTTAACAGAGGCTGAACATGCATTAAGCATTTTCAATTGAGATATACTAATGTCGCTCAACCAGATCATTTTCGATCTTTGGCCACGTCAAAAAAAATATACAGAGCTGCATACTACTCCACATCACAATTTGGTAATGACACATCAGCTGATTGAAAGCCTTCTCTCTATTTGTTTGCGTTTACTACTTCTCGATCTCGGTATTAACGTCGCATATTCCATTTTCAACCTATTCAGTCGTCAGAAGACTTGTAATGAATTCTTAGCTAATTATAAATCATAAGGTAGTTTGATTGATTGCGTTGCATTAGAAAAAACACATTACTTGGAAAAGTACATAAAGAATACTACTCAATAAATTTAGCGCGTTATTTTAAACCATGTCTTACGATATGATTCGCATATTACCATTACATATTACCACTGCTATTGTACGATTATGTGCGTTACATATCAGCACCCTCAAATAGTTTCAGGTAAAAGCGCCGGGCTTGCGTTATAAGAAGCTGACTTTACGATTGGTGGCGTTGAGGCAACGGTGTCCCAGCCTTATGGTACATGTACAAGAAGGGCTTCCTTGAAACATGAAGATCCTCTGCCTAACGTTGCAGGGCAGACGAGGTGTTTACGAAAGCATCTTCTCATATTTCGTATCACTGGACGTTGTGAATCGCTTAAAATTGACAAGTAACTAGCGCTTGACAAAGTGGACGGATTATTCTGTCAGCACGATTAATATGTAGCTACTCGTATTGTGGCATTGTACCTACCTACATGTATTCCGAATATTTTTGCACAGAATCTACCGCACATTCTGACTCAGACTTCAGATCATGTACAAGGCACCCTGAGAGTAAGGCGCCCGGTGATGTCGCTCGCAGTGTCGAGAATCGTGTGATGTACAGCAAATTCGAGACATTACGTCTGTTGTGCAGTCTCAGAACCGCCTTCGTTTCTTTGCAGCATATCAAGATGGTCGACGATGATGGTCAGATGGTTTACGGGCGTGATACTGTTAATCCAGATGCTTCTGTTGGTCTTACCTATTACTATGCAACAGTAATATTATGGTAAATCGGTCGGCGCGGTTTGAAATGTGCAGTCCAAGTCATTCGGTCGAAAAGAGATTACTTACTGGGTTGAAGTACGTGTACCTTGCAGCTATCTAAAGATTTGAGCTCTTCAGCACTTATAACTCCTTTTCAGTCTTGTTGGGGTGACGAGATGACGGGCACCATATGGGACAGTAATAGACGATTCTCCAGCCGTTTGGTTTCATTTTCAGTGTTACTCATGTGATTGGAGCTGACTCGTGGCCACCAAGTGTTTGTTCAAATCACCAGAGTACTTGGCTTGTTTGCGCCTGACGCGATCAAGAACCAGAGCGAGTCGCAGTTGCCAGCTGGGACAACTTTATGCACAACAAAGTCTTGATAACGCAGCACAACACAATTTGTAAAGTCTCTCACAACTCTATTTTACCATCCTGTGTCATTAACGAAACGGCGATGATGGCCAGCCGTAGGAACTTCGACGACCTTCCATTCAGCGACGCCGTGATTGGAAACGTGCTCACACGCACGGCAGCCCCTCAGTACAGTGTCGTAAAATCTAACAGTCACACCGACAACTCGGACAGAACTACGCAAGAACAGCGATCGATCCATTTTTCCTCCGCATCTACTGTGATTCTCCCGCCGCTGCGGCGAGTGTCGCAATTGGCTGGGTACACAAGGAGCTCTGCTGAACAAGTCGGGAGCTTCGAGCAGAGATCAGTGCCACGTAGACAAGATGACGCCGTCGGAGAACCCGCTGCAACAGGTTTTTCTGTGAGCCGCTGTACCGAGACATCTTCACGCCATGCGCAGCCGCAGGCAACAGAATCCCCTGCACAATCAGTCTCATCTGCGGTAGCCACTTTGTCGATCAATCAGGCGAGGGGTCCGGTTGCAATGCAGAAGAGGAAACGCAGAGTGAGTCTAAAATCGGAAGCCTGTCGTGAACAGTGCCGGACGAACCAAGCCCGGTACCGCCAAAAACAGCGCGAATACGTCTCTACTCTCAAAACTACAGTCACAGAACTTCGCGGCGAGATCCCATTGTTAGAGGTCCAGCGTCGACGTCTTCGCTACAACTCGCAGCAGCGTGTTTGGGACGTTGTGGTCGAGTATTTCCAGCTCTTTCGTCACGGCGTTAGCAACGCGTATACGCAAGGGTCAGCTGAGTCTAATGACGTGCTTCGTGCCTCAGAGTCTCAGCACCAAGTCATGTTTTTGCGGTCAACGATGGCACCAGACGTCGACTTTGGTAACGTGTGTGGCGTAGAGGCTTTAATGGAACATTGGCGACGATTGTCTGAGTACCACGAAGACCTACACTTGCGTCTTGTAGGCATGGACAAGATCTCTGAAACCATCGTCACAGCGACAGCAATGCTTAGCGTGACAATCAGTAAGGCGACATTAGAATACGTCTTCCCGCGGCTCATGAGCTCTGAAAATGTCGACGATTTGTCACTCGCAGTGAAGCTTCTGGGACACAAACTTGATTACCCATGCTCGGTACGCTTTTTTTGGGATGAAGAAACAAACCTAATTATTCGTGTGGAGACCGATGTCGACGTTGTTACGCCTCTGCTTAAACTGCTAGGCAATTTAACGGACGTAACCAGTGTATTGGAAGGCGCCGTCATGGCTTTGAACGGATATATTGACGAGCCATACTGTCGATAGATAAAAGGACTAGATTCTTAACGCGCAATTCTTTCTAGTCATTTTCGTGAATCTTTAACATGCCGCCATCTGGCTTGAACTACTGTGCGCATGAGTTATTCATTCGATTAGGCTAAAATGGCAGTTAGTTATTTGTGCCTATCAGCATGGAGCCGGACAGTGCAAATCTGAACGATTTGAGCTGGCGTGAGAGAGATGGTTCCACATGCTTCTAATATGGTCGTAAGCTGCTCGATTGGACCCTTTTCAGCAACAGCTGTGGAGATGATGGTCACATCATCAAGAGCTTTAAATATCTCATAAACCCGAGACACTGGCATCTGAAGAAGTACACATACTTCGCGAGTGCGCCGAAGATACGGGCGTGGTAGTGCTCTGGATGGGTCCGTGACAAAAATGGCTACAAGCGTCTGGATGTCGTAAACAAATTGACGTTCTCCCGCCTTACTCAGTCGTGTAGACTCGTGCATTACCGCAGAGTTGTAAAACGCATCAAAGAGTGCATCATCAAGAGCTGATGCCAGTACTTTCCAAAGAGCGGGCCAGCATTCGGGCACCAGCCGTTTGCGCGCGCACAACAGTACGTTGTGGATAAGTGTGTAGCAGTTCGCCAACTCAGAAGACACAGCGAGCAGCTGGTGTCCATTTGCAGCATCGAGTGATGTCCCCGTCCCGAAGGAGCTGCAAAGAAAAATAGTACACAAATAAAATACATTTAAAGTAATGCTGAATAGGAATGGTCGACCATCAACAAGGTACGATACCTCGAGCGATATATTTCCATGTCTGGCTCCACTGCACGCAGTAATGTTCTCTTAGCATCTTCCAGCAGTGTCGACGCTAGTGACTTCAGCTCGACAATCTGCCGCTCGAAAATTGTGTGCGAGAAAACAAGCGTATCAAGGTCTTTATGCTCGTTCACCGACTTCTCGTTGTCGTCGTTTATTGCTGCGATAGACGATACAGCACTATCCACTGGTGGGATCGAGGCGACTCTTTGCTGCTCAATCTTGTCAGTCTCTGCACAGCGAAACAGGCTTTTCATGGTCGCAGACCCAACTGAATAGGCGGCGGTAAGAGCAGCGGTCGGTCCAATCATGGCACCAGGTCCAGCTAGCGCTTGTCGTACGGCCGTCGCTTCTTCTGTGGCAAGAACGGCTGCCGAAGCGCGGGCAAGAACCTGCTTAGAGTACGCCAGGCGCATTTGAAGCACTTGTGCGCGCGTCGCTTCGCAGCGGGTAATCTTTCTCGACAATTCTAAAAAAACACTACTCTGCTCCCATGTCGCCAACATATCAGCGACGTACTGTAGTGCATTTACCACCACAAACAATTCGCTCCATTTGCTCTGCACGTCTTTATTGGTCTTCGCCTTATTCAATTTACTGATCAAATGATGTCCGCGTTCTTCGCATAGCTGTCCGAATCGATTTAAAAGCGGCAGATGCACTTGCATGACGTACAAACACCGATATTCCTCCGTCTCCATTAGAAGAAATCGTTGAGAGAGAAAATCAACGAGAGTGCCAAATTGAAGCGCTACCGCAGGAATAAGCTCTTGCTGGGAGTGCTCTAATTCATTATCGTCCTCCAGCTGCCACAATGCATCCTTCGTTCCTTTTGACGAATTCGCTTCCATAATGGATGTCAACACACGGTGAGCGTACTCAGCATCGATGCTTGTCCAAGCAAATAACATGTCATTGCTCGATGTAAATACATCGATGCAGCGAGGATAAGCACGACGGTCTGCGCTAGCCCATGATCCGTAGCCAATGTCATCATCAATTTTCTGCTCAAATAGAAGCACTTCATCCAGCGTGTGGCACAATAGTGGTGGGTGCTACATATGAAAAATATAAATGACGCGGTGGGATACGAATACTGCAGTCACACACTGACAACTTACCGCTAGAAGGGTATGCATCTCCTGTGTCAATTTACGACTGACAACCTTGACGAAATCACGCAGCATCAGGATCTGAGCATCCCAGCAATGAATTATTTCGCGGTGACGATGCAAAGCAGGAGTAAGTGCATGTGCTAAAAACCGCGTATGGGCTACGACTTGCTCTTGCACGTAATGAAGATACCACTCTGGCTTTGCAAGTCGATTTGTCGCGCTCTCATGTCGCTCAAAGTGGTACCGAAAGCGCAACAGCAACGGGTCCACCACGCAATCCATGGCCCACAGATTCGTCGCTGCTTCAAAATCAGACTTTTGACTAAGCTGCAAATTTAACAAATACGCAAAAGCCTTTGACACATCACGCAACTCTGTCTCCTGTATAAAGTAAAGCCGGTTAGGCACTTAGAAAGTTTATACAGACAGCAAATAGTTTACTTTATCCACTAGCTCTTGCTGCGTCGTCAATGGTTCTGGCCACCCAATCTTTTCAAGTGCCTGCTGCAGCTTCCTGATTCCAAATTGACGCAGATCCAATAACAACCTGCCCACTCGGCGAATAGCTTCTTTCTGTTATCATGAAAGCATATAACGGATCGGGTGAGCTCTCACTTAAGGTCTTGTTTTCGAAAAACCTTACTCGAACGATTTTAAAATCATCAGGAATTGCAGCAGCATAAGTGGCAAAACGCTCAAACGCTTCCAATGCATCCGGTGTAGCTTGAAGGGCCTCTTGCTTGGCTATATTACTTAACTTCTCCACTTGCACAACCGCTTCTAAATACTTGGCTCGACTTTGCAGTTTCTGCAGCGTTAAAAGTCTAGGGTGGATGACGCTCTCTACCTGTAAAAGGTGTTGCTCTACAGCTTTGTATTGAGATCGCATTGACTTTATTTCAGAATGTACTACTAGTACATTGCTAGACTCTTCGAAATTGTTGGTCTGATCCAAAGATTGGACCCGATCTAGCGCCGTCGTCAGCTCCATCAGCTCTTCCTGCGTGTGCAGGCGCAGCGCTGTGAGCGCTCGAGCGACTGTTTCCCACTCCACATCTTTCGGTTCCTGCTTCAATGCATAGGTATCTACGGAGGCTATGAGCTTCGCATCTAGCGTCGAGAGTGGAGACGCCGATGGCATTTGAGCTTCTCTTTAAATTTAAATCAGTCTAATTACGATTCAAGAGCCTGAAAAATGGTGTGTACCCATTAACAGCTAAAAATTATAAAATATATAGAGCTTATACTAGTATAAATGTTTGCGTGTCAGCAAAAGTTACAAGACATTTATGAGGTAGCAAGAAATTTGACACCGTCCTCCTCACACGTTTCCCCAGCGATCACGGCGGCCTGACAAAAGCACACCATCAACTTGATTAAATTTTTCTGTACTAACTGCATCACTAGTCACACCGACGTGCCTTTCCTTCTCCTTCCAGCACTTTTAGTGCCTCACGTAGCAGCCAAGGTTCCATTCCATGGAAATCTGCATCAATTCACAACGATTAGATATCCTTAATCCTTTCCAAGTATATGTTCAACTTACTCGTGCCGACCGTTTCCTCCCCTGCGTATAGCTCATAAACAGTAAAGACGTTGCCCAACATGCCGTTGTCTTTGGCCTGTGATAATGGCACGTTTAGTATCATTCAGTTTTACACCAACATTCCAGCATGTGATGAAATACACTTACAAAGTCATAAATTTCGGCAGCCCATTCGACAGGCTTTTTCCACATTATACGGCAGCGTGTTCTCGTGTCGTCCTCCCAGTGTCCATGGCCACACCGGATCAAGTGCTCCACCACGGCCATGCGTCCATCCTGAGCCATGTTTCTCGAGATTTTTATATTCTCAAACAGAGCCGAGGCGAGTGGCTGAAAAAGTGGCAGATCATGTGCGCGATGGTACTCAAGGATTAGCTGTTGCCACAACACGAGCTGCTTTTCGCGTGTGTCGCGCACCGGTTGGAGCGTGAAAAATGGAGGAAAGTCGTAGTACTCAGGATATGAGAACTTGTCCATGCTTTTATAAGAATATATTGATAAATCAAAAATTTAGATAACAATCTAATATCAACCTAAACATACATTTATCAAATTGTTAAGTTCGAATCCGCCTTATTCTTGTCCGCTTGACATCTTCTGCATTATAACCTATTATATCAAAATAAAAAAATCATTTTGTTGCTGCAAACAATCGTTAAAGCTTCATTGTATTGCGGAAATAAACACCACAACACTTGCCCCAACACACGATAAATAGCTTGTCGCAATCGAGCATATCTTTCCCTATACTGAAACCAATAAATCGTCAATCGATGCAACACGGTGAAAGTCATATAGTCAATTCTCGGTCAAAGGGAACGCATACAAGCGACCACCGGAAAACACCCGTTTAATGTGTTTAATTGAGTTGCTGCAACTCGATTCCCCAGAAGATGTCCTTGTTGTGCAGCAATTCATAACCCTGTAAGATTTCATCTGCCACACTTTCCAAAGTAACATCAAAAAGCTTCTATCAAGAGTCTGGCGGTGTCTATCGTAATCGACCAATCGCATATTTTAGCTAATCCAGCTCGACTTGTCAACACGTTCACAGAGCGTGTTGATGTCGGCACAGCTATCGTTGGCTCAATTCAGTGATCTAATTTGCAGCATGAGGAATTACTCAATTAGCAATAATGAAGACTCGCACTCCTGTTGTAGAAGACATAAATTTATGCACTTTACGAATGGTACTCTCACATACCCACCTATCACTGCTTCTATGATGCCAAAAAATCCCTTAACGCAGATAACGACGACACGATACAGCACATGATACCTTCACACTACTTTCAAGCGTAATCATAAACTTTGGCATAATCAAATCTGAAGTCGAACACATTCCTATCGTCCATCTGTACTCTACACCAGATCCATGTGCTGCAAACATTAATTTTTCGACGTTTTCCGTTGCTGATAATGTACTTGGCTAGCTCCCAAAGTAAGGCGATTCGCGTCTATTGTTTTTGCCTTCTCGGCACCTCGTATACACTACGCAATCAGGTTGCATTAACAACTTCGCCACTGCGTCTTTCCAGTCGATATTGCACTGCCATTCATATTTGCACCAAGAGTATTGTCCTTGTGTGTCGACAACTCTGAAAAATGAACAGATCCATCATTTTATTGACGGTAATATGTATGCCTCACCACCGACGATTCACCAATTGGCGCGGCCAGCGATGTTTTTATAGTCAATTGATCCACGCGTGCTGTACTAGGCGCCATTCTGGTTTGTAATTCGTTGGTTGCATTACTGCTGATCAATCGACTTCTGCGGAACCACCAGTATGTGAATGCTCTTTTTTGTCGGAGCATCTCCCAATAAGTCGCTGGTCTCATCCGCCGTATATATTCAGCAGTGCCCTCACATGATCAGGTGCGTCTCCACCCCACATAGCAACCACGGAAGGATCCTCAGATAAAGATAAAGGCTACGGCTTCTCTTCCTTCGTCAGAAAGAGCTACATCATCTTCATAATCGTATCAGACTTTTCCGCCTTAAGTGCTTCGCACTTTTTCGCCACGTCATCAATCGCACAAATGCTTTCCGAAATTTTGGCTTGTGGCCAAAAACGATAGCGTGTCTCACAGACTTCCAATCAAAAACGAGAGGCAACGTTTGTCAAATGGCTCTCAATATCGGGTAATTCTTTTGTTGCTACATCTTTCGCGGTGCTAAGTAGACCTCTTTCGCGTCAGAGTTTTTTTGCGGCGTTGTCGCGATTGTGACCAGTAAGTTTTAGCCCCACTCTCGAATGTAAGTCAAGAAAAGAAAGAAGGGCCGGCGCAAGCTATCAGCGATGATGGTGAATATTTCAGTTCTCTACTTTTGCCGCTACAGCACGTCGGGAGTATCACACCGTAGCTGAGGCGAAAGCTGACAAAGCTGCAGGCACGCATTGACTTAAACATCATCAAATTGGCTGGCTGGTTGCCCAGGCGGTGAGATACGTGGGTAATTTGGCGATGATCGAACAAATCACCGAATGTCGCTGTCTTAGACATTAAATAATGAATGAATCACGCAGGAGATAATTCAACTTTAGAGCATTGCAATCCGCTCTGTCGTCGAAGTCACAATTAATGCAATCACATAGGAAGCAGTGAGAATATTGTGCGAGTTGCCCCGAGTGAAATTCCAGGCTAAAAGAAATGAGTGAATTTGTTGACCCTTGGAAGCACTCAGTTCACTAAATAGTAATCGATTGTCGATGGCGGTCTGAGTGCAAAAATGAGTGATGATGTGAACAGCAAATAACTGCTGATACCCCAAAAGTTGCAATAGCTCGCATTACTTTAAGACCATTGCTGGATCTACGTCGCCAAAATTTGTGTACTTGCAAAGGCGACTGCTGAGGAGAGTTAATGTATAGCCGTGCAAAGAGAGTCTAGCAAACAGATATTTCAGTTAATGTGCTGGCGCTACATCTTCCTGCCATGGCTTAAAAATATTTAAATATGTTGTCTATTCATAGTCTTTTTAATTGGTATGTACACTCACATATAAATACCCAGAAAATACCGTAAAGCACCTAGACTTTGCTGTTTTATCATTTAACAATTTTCAGGATACGATATGGTAGTTCGAGCCCCAATGCATTGTAGGAAATTGATTTGTCTTTTTCCACCATAGAGCTTCAGTGAGTTTGAAAACGTCATCCCCGCGAGAAGCCCTTTACACCACAGACAATCACAGCGACATAGTGTCATGCTGCCAAAGAAGTGCGGTAGGATTAATAGCTCGCATTCTTTTTTTACCCTTAAAATGCTGGATGAAACGTTGCCACTTCCGTCCGCATTGTAAGTTCTCGGCCTGGTGATATACTTTGTTCTGCACCCGTGACAATCACGTCACTTATGATTAACATCTTCTAGCGAAGCGTACTACTGTTCATATGTCACTTCTTCGACGAAGATTACAAACATTATAGTTCAACTAATGCTAAACTATTGTAATGCAAGTGCTCATTACAGTTATTTTTATTGCATTTTCTTTACATAACATGTAATCTGATGACCCAGACAAGCCTCTGATAATCTCTATAACTTCGCCGCGCTTGGCTATTTTCGAAGAACGGTTATTTACGCCCTCTCGACGGCCTATGGGCATGTTGCATGAGAGGCGTGCGTGCGTGACTTCTTTCTGAGCTATTGGTATTTTTGATACTGTAAAATATTTTACCTCTTTCTAAAACCACTAGAAAATCTGCTGCCGACGGCTTAATCCGATCGTAACAATGGGCAACGCCGGTGCTAAAGAAGCCGGGGCACAAGCTCCACCGACACCAATTAATAGTAGAAAAGACTCGTCGACGCAGAAGGAGCCGTCCTTTCGTATTCTATCTGCAAATCAACGTGCCATTACCTTCGACGAGCGCGTGCATCTGCCAGCAAGCGCTGAGGCGCGCGCGAATCGCGTTATGCTCGGCCTTGGGTCTACGTCGGAGTTTCGCCCACTGCAGCGCGCTGCTACCTTTGATCCTCGCTTACGTTCGCAAAAGCAGCTATTTACGGCATCCGATGTGATGCACCGACGCTTTTTCAACGCTCACGAGCGGCGCGTGAGTGCGTGCGCCGAGCGCAATTTGTTTCGCATCGCTGAGAGCGACAAAGAACGGCAAGAGGTCATCGTGATCGTGGATCCGTATTCAACGGGCATGACTATGGCCGAGAAAGTCCTGGAACGCGGTTACCTTTGCGTCTGTGTGTACTCGGACACACTCGAGGTGACGCAGGAGCGTATTGCTCACGGACCTAAAGATATGGCGTCTAAATTTCTAGCTATCATATACCACGACGGAGAAGTTGAACGTCAGGACGAGACGAAAGCACTTCAGGAGACGGTTGCTGCGCTACGTCGTGTCAAGAATGTCGATGTCGTCGGTATCTTTGCTGGCGCGGAGACGGGCGTCTTGCTAGCTGATAAGCTGTCAGAGCACTTCAAGCTTAGTACAAATGGCACGAGTGGCTCGATCGCACGTCGGAACAAATATTTAATGGGCGAAAAGGTGCGTAGTGCGGGTCTTCGTGCCGTAGCTCAGGTGCAAGCCACCAAGTGGTCGCAAGTCGAGAGCTTTATACAAAATGAGCTCGTTCCTATGCTTAAGGGGGGAGACTTTCGAGTGATAGTTAAACCGGTGGAGAGTGCTGGGAGTGATGATGTCTATTTATGCCACTCAATGGGCGAAGTACAGACGGCTTTTGGTAATATTCAGGGCAAAATCAATGGTCTGGGGCTCGAAAATCATGCCACTTTGGTTCAAGAATACCTTGACGGTACTGAATACGTTGTGGATACAGCCAGTCGCAACGGTGTGACAAAAGCTGTGGCGGTGTGGGAATACGACAAGCGTGCGGTGAATGATGCGCCATTTGTGTACTATGGTGTTCTTCTGCGTGCAACGCCTGACGGCTCAACGCTGGCTAAAGTTATTGAGTATGTTTTGAAAGTGGTAGAGGCGCTAGAGATTGTGCATGGCCCTGCACACGCTGAAGTGAAAGTCGTTAGAGACGAGCCGTGTCTTGTGGAGATTGGAGCTCGATGCCACGGTGGCTCTGGAGCCTACCTGCCAATTGTGATGCCTTGTCTTGGCTACAACCACGTCGATGCAGCACTGGATTCGTATCTAGACGGTGAAGCGTTTGAGCGTCTACCAGAGCGTCCGACGGAGCTGAAGGCGTTTGGCTGTGAGGCAATGTTGGTTTCTTATGAAGCTGGTAAGCTTACGGGATACCCTGGTCAAGAGGAGCTTGAAAATTTGTCGTCGACAGTATCTACAATGTGGTATACGCATGTTGGAGAGGAGCTTAAGCCGACAATTGACATGTTTTCGACTCCTGGTAGTGTCATTATGGTCAACGAGGACGAAGAACAGCTGAACCGTGATTACGTACGCATTCGTGAGCTTGAATACAAGGGGCTTTATGCGCTTGAGCCACAAGATGTAGATGGGACAGATTTGAAAAAATCGCGTGGTACAGTTGTGGTGGTGGACCCATTCTCTACCGGTGCTGTGCTGGCACATGAGCTGATGGTTCGGGGTTATGACTGCATTTGCGTGTATAGTGACCGCCTCGAGAACATTGAAAGCGTAGCGAGTCTTGTGCCCGAAGGTCTGACGCTGGAGTTTGCAGCGACTGTTGCGTTCGAAGGGAACGTTGAGGAGACTGTTAGCGCCATTCGCAAGGCTACAAAGGAGGTTGCAGACAGGAAGCTGCAGAGGGTGAAGCAGCAGTTTGAATTGGAGGTTGGTAATACAATTTGCGCAGTCTTTGCTGGTGCCGAACTCGGTGTCAAGCTCTCGGATACTCTTACAAATGTATTTGGATTGAAAGGCAACGTCATGAAGCACGTGAACGCGAGACGCGATAAATATTTAATGGGCGAAACTTTGCGGTCGGTTGGTGTGCGTGCAGCGAAGCAAGTGAAGGCTAAGACTTGGGGTGAGGCTGAGGCGTTCATTACACAATATCTCAAGCCAGAACCCTTCGAGGTGGTGCTCAAGCCATTGGAAAGCGCGGGCACTGAGGATGTGATTTTGTGCCTATCGATTGAGGAAGCAAAGCGCACGTTTGACGGTATCCTCGGCAAGATCAACGGTCTTGGAATTGAGAATGAGGCCGTCTTACTTCAGGAATACTTAGAGGGTGACGAGTATGTAGTAGATACCGTCAGCCGTGATGGAGAGCACAAGGTAACGGCCGTTTGGAAGTATGACAAACGTCGCGTGAATGATGCCGCTTTTGTGTATTTTGGCCTATCCCTGGTCCCTGCGAAGGGAATAGTCAACGAAATGATCGACTATCAATTCCAAGTTTTGGACGCATTAGGTATTCGCAATGGACCTGCACATGGAGAAGTTAAGTTCTGTCGTGGATCTCCCGTACTCATTGAAGTTGGCTCACGTTGTCACGGTGGCGAAGGTGCATGGGTACCAATTGCCAACATTTGCGTAGGCTACAATCAAGTGACAGCGGCTGTGGACAGTATACTGGATGCCGAAGCCTTTGCCAAGCTTCCTGAACGTCCTCAAGAATTGCTTGCTTATGGCTGTGAGGCGATGCTTGTGTCGTACAAGAATGGCGCGTTAAAGAGCATGCCTGGAATTTTGGAAATTGAAAATTTGCCAGCTTTTCTAAAGAAAGAAATTTTTGTATCACCGGGAGACAATATGCGTCAGACGGTCGACATGTTCACGACGCCAGGTAGCATTATGCTCACGCACAAAGATCGCGAAGTGCTTGAGAGTAATCTTGCACGCATTCGCGAACTCGAGGTTGAAGGACTTTTTGAAGTGGAGTAGAGTGGTAGAGGAAAAAGGATGAGAGCAACGTGCATAATTCATACAGGTAATCGTTGTAAACTCCATATATATACGTATATGCAGTGCCAACGACGATGGTAAGTACGTCAAATTTAGAAAAGTTTATTTCTTTTTCAAAACTGGTAATTTTTATATTAAGCGAGAGACAATGTTTTTAGCGTTCTAACTGGACAGTCTCAAAAAATACCAGTAAATAATTGGCCACGAAGAGCAAGATTACAAAAATATTCTCACCTTTTGAATGAAAAATCATTGTTTTCCTGTGATATGCGCTCACATGAAAGACAATATATCTTATAAGAAAGCAATGTTTTATGAGCGGAATTTACAGGTAACTTGGTCGAAGGGATGCGATATCGAAGTATGGTTAAACGGCAACGAGATCCATCGCTCGGTAGCTAAAGAAGCAGTGCAAATTTCTTAGTTATTGCTAAAAAGAAGTGTGGATTCAGTTCTCTGGTCCTCGTTCCATTTCTAGAGCCAGTGCAAGGCGCATATCGCTATCTGCCTGACATCAATTGTTACTATCAGACTTTATATTTGAGATTTTTTTGTGTGGGCGGGTCACACAGCACCTTGAGCCATGCAGAAAGTTATGCGATCTTACCTTTTACTATCATCGGTCTCATGAGGATTGATTTGTGCAAGAGACCGCAATTTTATGTAAAACAATATAATGCGTCCGTCCTACTTATAATTGCTACCACGCAAATGACTAATGGTATAATTTTTGATAGGGCACCAGGAGTCACAATTTTGTAAGGCACCGTTTAACAAATAGCCAGCTTTAACACAAAAGCTTGGCTCTGTGTAAGAGTCCGTTAGACTTAAGACGTAAAATACTTACAATAGGAGAGAGCCAAGTATCATTCGTCGCTTTTGACTCTTCTACATACGAAAAGTCGGTCTGGTCATAACGAGAACGAAGCAGGTAATGTCAGTTGGCCAAGAGATTTGGCGATGACCAGGCCAACTGCCAAGAAAGTTGTATTGACATTTAAAGGTGCCCCTGCACTTATTTCGGTCTCTGTACTCAAGGCTGCACCTACATCACATGCTAAACTTTCCACGATCGCCTCGCTTACAGCACAAGATGAACCTACCACAAAGTTTGCACCTGCGCCATCCATAGTTGGTTCGTCCGCCAAAAAGCGAGATCTCTCTCTTTCGGCTATGAAGGATGCTTATACTTTACTGCAGCGTAATATGCGCGCCTATTGTTGTCCCCTACCCAATGGTGACCAGATATCTCCACCTTCGGGCATTAAAATTGACAAATAGCGCTGCATACGCTTCGGTGAACACTAACCTGACCCCGGCTCCGGAAAAGCCATAAATCTATGACGACATTGTAAACACAGCCTGGTGCGCCCCAGAAGATATTGTACCATTATAGTTAGCGGCGGCCCAAGATGAAGAGCGCCGGATGGAAGAATTCGCGCGGCAATCAATTCGAGTTCTGGACGAGCGTCGACGAATAATAAAGATTTAAGAAAGTGATCGCTTCGAGCTTTATTGAAGCGGAATTCAAGACTGAGAAAAAATCGTATACTTCAGGTCTGGTATCCTTAAGCGGCATGTGACTTCGAAGACCCTACTTCTTCTACTCATCTATGATTATTTTTTCACAAGTCAAGCTCTTTCTATTTGTAGTATGGAATCGGTTCGCGCCACCATATTTTAGTACAATGTAGCTCTAACAGTCGAATTAAGATATATGACTGCAAGTAGCAATCGTTCGAACTTTGACTCATAAATATGATTTTCTTTTCCTTCCACACATTCTTAAGGAATGCTCATCCTTCCTATCGCTCAACATGTACATATAATTGCATTTATTGTGGTCAATAAATTAATCACGGGTAAAACTTTGCGGTACTGAGATAAGGTAAGAGCGAGTCTTAACGCAACATAGGACGCTACAGTTAAGGTGGAGTGGTGTCTGAGCTGGTAGAGCTTTTGGACGTGCCCTCACGAGTATCAATACTCAAGAAACTAACCCTTTTGTCTTGAGAACGTCAGTGTATGCCTAATGGAAGAAGCGTGAGAATGGAACAATGGATAGCGACGAGATACAGCAATACAAATTTTGGCCAGCATTAAAGCTGATGAGGATTAGGACGCCGTAAAGACTGATAAGACAGAAGATAGCTTACCATGGCTTAATTTCGGAAAAAAAGTGTAAATTTGTGGGTTAAAATGGGTGCACCCACGAACGAAGACTAAAAATCGTGAAAAGAGAAACAAAATATTAATTTTCCGGAATAAACAATGTGTAGGGCAAATTTAAGGCGACCGTCTCGTTGGACAACGCAAAAAATACAGTCAAGGCCTTTAACATATTAGTTACTACATAGAAGGCTCGCACAATATTAATCTACGGTGGTAGTGTGGCTTTCACAAAATTTGCGAGCTTTCAAATGAATCACTATCACTGAGTCATGGCTGTATTGCGTGTGTGCACGTAAATAAAGGCAGCTGGGATTGACTTGTGACCGTACAACGTAAGCGCCATTAAAATTATTAATACTCGCTAAGTTATGGCTCTATT
Organism: Plasmopara muralis; assembly: GCA_003676415.1. Lineage (NCBI taxonomy): Eukaryota > Oomycota > Peronosporomycetes > Peronosporales > Peronosporaceae > Plasmopara > Plasmopara muralis. The sequence continues at coordinate 2,746 of RCHQ01000160.1, read as the reverse complement.
GCATTCTTGCACATCAAGAAGGTACTGATTTATAACCGTACTACAAATCAGCGCTTTGAAATGAGGCCTTGTTATCTTAGTCATGGCTCTGTTAAGCCTGTGCACGTATATAAGGGTAAAATTTGGCCGTACCAGGTCTCGGCGCTTCAAAAGCGTCATATTCATAATGTATGGTTCTTGCGCCTTATTGCGCCTGTGCAGGTTTAAAGATAAGAGGGACAAATCTGTGGCCGTACGGCGTCTCAGCGCGTCAAAGAGCTAGGCTTTGACTCCGTTGCATCTGGGAGCGTCTAAAAAGACAGAAAATTTTGTTATGTGGCCGTTCGACATCTGAGCAATAGAAAGGTCATTATCTGCTAAGTTCTAGCCCTATTGCGTTTGCACATATTTAAGAGACTGATCTGTGGCCGTACAACGTCTAAGCGCTCCTTGTTCGAGAAGTTATTGCCCTACTGCGATTTGCACGCGTATGGCGATAAAAATGACTGATGTGTGGTCGTACGACGTTGGAGCGATTCAAAATAGGCATTATCTCCTAACTTATGGCTCTATTGCATTCGGACACGTCGACAAAGATAGGCGGGAGCCGTACAGCGTATGCGCGCTTTAAAAGAGCCATTTTTCGCTAAGATATGTCTGTATTGCATCTTTGCACGTATAGATAGGAAAGATTGATATGTAGCCGTACGACATCTGAGCCCTCTGAAAGAGTCATCAATTGTTAATTATGGTCCTTTTTCGTCTTTGCACGTCTTTGCAAGTCTAGAAAGATAGAAACGATTGATGAGCTGCTCTACGATACTTGAGCTTTTCAAAGAAGTCGTTTTTCGTTTAAATAAGTCTTTGTTTGCATATGTACATCTAGATTGATAGAAAGTATTGCTATGTGCCTTGAAGTGTTTAAAAGCTTTATAAGAGTCGTTCTTCGTTAAATCATGGCTCCATTGCGCCCAAGAACGTCTAGAATGAGAGAAAAGACTGATGTTTCGCCGTTCTTTGTCTGAGTTCAATTATGTCTTTATTTTGCATTTGTACGTCTTGACCGGTACTGAAATGTACCTCACGATGTTTCAAAGCTTTTAAGAGGTCTCATTTTCCTAAGTTGTCTCTAAAAGTAGTTCGTGCAAGTCAAGATAAATTAATACGACTGATGTGCTACAGTACGACGTCTCAGCGTTTCAAAGAGTCGTTTTTTGCTATGTTAATGCTCAATTTCGCTTTTGTACATCAAGAAAGATAGACAATACTGATCCGTGATCTTTCGACATCGGAGAGCTTTAAAGGAGTCGTTAATCGTTGAATAACGTTTTTTTGCGCTCTCGTACGCCTAGAAAGATAGATATTACTCATATGTGCTTTACAACGTTTGAACCTCTAAAGTAGTCATGTTTTGCTCAGTTATCGTTGTGCACGTCTAGAAAGATGAATATGACGGGCGTGTTGCGGTACGACGTCTCAGCGTTTCAAAGCAGTCGATGTTGACTATGGTCAATTGCGCCTCAAAAGGACTGATGTTCGGCCGTACTTTGTCTAAGCCTCTGTGAAGGAGTCGTTAGCATGTGTTATGTCTTAATTTTGCCTTTGTATGTCTAAAAAGATAGAAAGGCTTGGTACGTGGCTCCTTACGGCGTTTCAGGGCGTCAAAGGAGTCATTATTTGCTTAATTATTGCTAAAATAATCTGTGGGCGTATATCAGCTAAGCGCTTTTAAAGGGTTTTTGTGTGCATTGTTGTGGCTCTATTGCGTCTACTCACGTCAAGAATGGTAGAAAAGACGTATCTTCGGTCTTACAGCATCTCAGCGCTTCAGACAATGATCATACGCGATGTTGTGGCTTTTTTCGCCAGCGCACGTCAAAAATAAAAAAAGGACATATCTGTTGGCGTAAAGTATATCAGTGCTCCCAAAACGTGAATATACGCATATTTGCTACTCTATTACGAATTTGTGGGCGTACACCAGCTCAGCGCTTCATTGTTGTGGCTCTATCTCGTCTAAGCACGTCTAGAAAGGTAAGAAAGACGTATCATCGGTCCCAAAGCGTCATAGCGATTCAGATAGGGATTATACGCTATGTTGTAGCTTTTTTGCGCCTCTGCACGTCTGGAATGATAGAAAGGACATATCAATGGCCGTTAAGCATCTCGAGCTTCCAAAGAGTGAATATACGCTTTGGTGCGAGTCTATTGCGTCTGTGCATGTTTGGATGGATTCAAAGGACAAATCTGGGGCCGTACATCATATCAGCGCTTTGATAGAGGATCTGTGCGCTTTGTTGCGACTCCATTACATCTGTGTATGGTGAGAGAGGTTGAAAGGATGAATCTGTGGCCGGTTACCAACTCAGCACTTCAAAAGAGTGTTTACGAGCATTGTTGTTGCTCTATTGCGTCTACGCACGTCTGGAAGGGTAGAAATGACGTATCTTCGGTCCTCCAGCGTCTCAGCGCTTCAGACATTGGTTATACGCTATGTTGTGCTCGTTAGCGCGTGTGTACGTCTGAAATGATAGAAAGGACATATCTGTGGACGTAATGCATAAAAGTGCTTCCAAAGAGTAAATATATGTTTTGTTGCGAGTCTATTGCGTCTGTCCATGTTTAGATAGATTAAAAGGACAAATCTGTGGCCGTACATCATCTCGGCGCTTCGAAAGAGTGTTTGTGATAATTGTTACGACCCTTTTACGACTGTGCATGTCTTGGGATTGAAAGGACGAATCGGTGGCCGTACACAATCTCAGCG